>CM027119.1:6635802-6735629 GCA_015476505.1 Urochloa ruziziensis | reverse complement strand
TCAAATAACTACAAGATAAAATACAGAAAATACGCCTACAACATAACAGTCAGATTGGAAGAAATACATTGTAAAATATCAGGAATTGGTAGCTAATGTCTATGGTAGATACATTTAAGATCAGACGAAGGCCAAATAAGGTTGAATTTCAAAACATATCGTCCAGTTTACAAAAAGAAAAAGAAGAAGAAGAAGCTATACTCACCTCACCATGATGAGCTTGCAGAACAGAAAATGCTTTACCTAAAATAGATAGATGTTGTAAGCTTTAGTCCAGATGGCAGAGGTAAAAAATGAAACCTAGAAACAGAAGTTGTGACCGGCAATAACTAAACAGCAGACCAAGTGAACAATTGTGGTTCAGAAAAAAAAGATATATAGAAAGTTTGTGGATGTAGGGTAGTTAACTAATAAATATAACAGTGATTAAAAGGGACGAAAATCATGTCAAAAATCAACAGTGTAATAGACGACCTGGACGCGTGGTCGTTCAGATATCCGAAACACAAATCTCATCTCCGTGCTTGGTCTTGTTATTTTGGTTCCCGACTGTAATTGCTCCCTCCCCTCCTCTGTATTCTGTCCCCAGGATGCCGGGTGTATTATGTACTGATTACTCAGTTCAATGAATGAATGTAGGTGGGGATCCCCCCCCCCCCCCCCCCCCCCGAATTTGACAGAGCATTCACTTCATATTAGCTGAACACCTACAACTACAAGATGGAAATCAAAAGAATTCAAAACTGCATTAACTCTGGGTGAAAAGAGCGCTTATATTATGCTCATATCAGAATTGCGGGCGTCAAATCAATACATTAGAGAAGCGCAGAAAACAGAAAGTAGGGGGTGCACTTAAAATGTGAGAGAACTTTAGCGCTAAACATGATGCCGGGTCACAAGGGTTCATACTTTTTCACAAACAATTAAAGTCATGTCTATCTGAATCACCCATTACAAATGTGAGAGAACTTTTTTTATGACTAGAAACAAGAGCACCTATACCACAATGGTTCCAAGGAACACAAAGCAATATCAGGATTGACGTTCATATTTCTAGCATTTGACTCTACACTTCTACACTTTGCAGTGAGAGTATACCAAGCCAAAATGCACTACAAGGTGGCTCACTGATAGTCTGACAGGCAAAAAATAGAAATGGTTCTATTCAACAACACTACACGATAGGAATTGATAAAAAAATTCACAGCTCAGCAACATCGACAAGTAGGGTGTGCACTTCAAATTAACAGCACAAGCAAGAACTACAAGGTGAAATCAACAGGGAGATAAAGCAAACTAGCTCAAAATCCAAACTGATAACAAAATCCTACTAGAAGCACACATAATTCAGGCGCCAAAATAAGCCCGACAACTAGACTATGACTAGACTATGTAAAGCGACGAAAACATCAAATTGAACAAGCCACGAATCATGGACACACGCATGCGAGAGATCTATTGGATCAAAATCAGAAATAACCAGCACAAATCACAAGAGCGGATGAACCCTAGACCCTCCGGTGAAGCGTGCTCGAAGTGAGCACAGAAGGACCACGTGATTTTGGAACAGACCTTGGAAATACCCACAGCCTCCGCCTCGATTGCCGCCGCCGTAGCGGTGCCTCTGCTCGCCGAAGTCATCCCCACCACCACCGCCACCCTGTACCCTCTGCCCTCGCCTCCTCCGCCGCCGCCAGTATAGTCAGAAGAGCAACGGTACGGGTGGAACCTCCCGCCGCCGCAACCATCTCCCAGGCCGGCCGCTGCAACGATCTCCCCCGGCAGCCATCTGCCCATCTCCCCCGCCGGCCACCCCCTCTCCTCGGAAATGGAGCGATGGAAAAACAAATGAGAAGGCCTGACCAGAAAAATCGGTAGGGTCCCCCAAAAGTCAAACGGTGCTAGCTGACAGGTGGGCCATAGATGTCAGCAACAGAACAAACAAAACGGACAGCCAACAGTACGAGTTTTCAAAACAAAAACATATCGATGAAGATGATGAGCCGAACAACACAGATCGGACGACAGAAGATTTGGGTGAGGAGGGCCTTTGTTTTGCTTGGGTGAGCTATAGCTTTTCCCTTTTTGGGGGAATGGCAAGTCACAGGTAAGCCTTGCCCTCATGCACTGGCTGTTCTCACTACTAAAATACAACCAGACTTTGAGAAGTATGTGGATATGGCCTATTCCCGTACAAAGGTTTAGACAAGCATATGAGTTAGGATGGCCAAACATCACCTATAGGAATCAATGGCCACAAGGTGAAAAAGATTTCAAATTATATCCACCAATAGGCAAGAAGAGAGGTGTAGGCAGACAGAGAAAGAATAGGATACTATCTTGCTTGGAGAGAACAGGAAAGCCAACAAGGCAAACCAAGTGTGATGCATGTAAGGAAGTTGGTCATAGGAAGGGAAGTTGGAAGTGTGGTCTGACTGGGACCAAGAAGAGGTATGTCAGCACTACCATCTTATTGTCCATTGTCTATACTACTTTTTGTAAATAAACTGACAAGTGTCACTTGTTTGCAGGAAAAGAACCAAGAAGAACAAGGCCAAGCCTGGAAGGAAGAAGGCCAAGAAGGACAGTACAACAGAGGCAGTGGAGGTGACAATTACCACTCCCAGGACCAGAGCAGCGGCGGCTAGGGAAGCAGCTCAAGCAGCAGCAGCAGCTAGGATAGCTGAAGCAGCAGCTAGGGAAGCTGAAGCAGCAGCTACCAGCACTAAGAGGTAACTGTCAATTGTCAATTGCTAATTTTTCTCATGTGTTACAATTATTTTCATTGTTCTGTAGGAGACTTGACTTGGAAGCACCACCAGCTTTAGAAGCACCACCAGAAACATCAGTACAACATGTTGCTCCCAAGAAAATGACTCCCAGGAAGAAGAAGTTGGCAACCAAGGTGAAGAAGACCTCACCAGCCAAGAAAGGCGCCAAGAAGTAGTACTACTACAAACTACAAGATCTCACTAGCCTTTTGCTTCAACCATTTTACTGAACACCAGCCTTTTGCTTGAATTATTTTGCTGAACAATGTGATGTAATGGCCACCAAGAACAATGTGATGTAATGGCCAAGAATTGTGATCTGTTATGGCCAACTGATGTTGAGGCCAAGAACTATTTTAGGCACTGAACAAGTGATCTGTGTGTTCTGTGAAAAATGTGATCTGTGTGTTCTGTGAACAATGTTAATGTTTTGAAATGCTCATTTTCTGAAATTCCACTGAAATGATATCCATTCATTGATACGTAAATGACACAATTACATACTAATGCATCATTGTTCTACTTCTTCAATGCATAGCCAACTACAATGCCAACAAAGGCAACAAACAACACAAACATAAACATGACAGCCTTCATCAATTTCTCCATCTTCTTCTCTAAATCACTTGCAGCGGCCGGCCTGGAAACTTGTTGATTAATGGACTTGACTTCTTCTTCGTCTTCTTCAATCTCAAAAGCTTCTTCCTCCATCACCAGAATGACCTTGCTACTGACCAAATCGGCAAAATACTCCCTCTGCCAGTTGTAGTAAGGGCACCTATTTGGTAGCTGAACGTCAAGCACAAGCAAGTGTAAACAAGTCAATAGATGAGCCACAAACCCAAATCCAAAATTAAAACAACAAACTGACTCACCCAACTAAAATTCCTTGCGCATTTGAAGTACACACGCCCGTTGTTCTCGTTGTCCTTCCTCGACCGACGCTCAATCACCCTCGCCGTCTTGCACATTGGGCACTTGACCAGGGGAAGCCCCGTCTCCTCCCCTACATCCGGCCTACCACGGTTCGACCTCCTTATACTTGAAGACTCCGCGAGATGGGACATCTGCTTGAAGAAAGAGCATGGCTGAGGGGAGGGAGGAAGGAAGGGAGAGGGGCTCGTTTGCATCTGGTGCAGAGGAAGGGAAGGGCGTTGGGGGTAAAGGATAAGGTGGGGGCATTTGGGACATTTCGCGTGCGGTTTCCAGCGTTGCTGCTGGGTTGGACTCGCCACGTAGGCAAAAATGGCAAAATTGTTGTGTTAGCTTCTTATGCGATGGCAAAACTATAAGTGCCATTCTTAGGATGGCTTTTGAAGAGGGCGTCTTTCTTAGGATGGCAAAAATTTAAGTATCCCCCCTCGCGGCTGACCGTGATGGGCTCCACTGCGCCGCCGCCGGACTCCTCAGGTGATCCCCCTTCATTCTTTTCTGATGTGCATTAGGGAGCAGTGGAGCACCAGCTGTTAATGCCCGCGAAATAGAAGGAAATGTATAGGGTTTTCACCAACAGTAAGCGAAATGAACGAGTGGTATGGGGAAGGCGGGATCCGGTAGCGGACACAGCGACAAAGGAGATAGGGATAGAGGAAGAGGGATTAATTTCTCCACAGAAAGGGGACTTTTTTTCTTAGATTAGAATCCTAATTTATTGGGTTCAGTTACCAGAAATGATATCTCAAATTGAAATTGTGTTTGTATGCGTTAAATTAGCCAATTAGGGTTGTTCAAGAACTGTAGAGGGCTTCGATTTGGGCTTTAAGGTTGCATGGAATGGGGATTGGAATTAGTCAATTAGTTGTTGATACATCATCTATTGTTTATAATAGTGAAATGGCTTCTTGCATGTTCCCTCAGGATTTGAACAGCATAACACCACAATTGCATCTTTCGCCTTTGCTCGTGGACCGTAACATTAACAGCTTGAACACAATTGAGTCACCTAGCTGTGCAGGTGTAGCTCAGCATTTGTTTTCTATTTTTCTCCAGATGACTGCATTCCACTAAAGAAGAAAACCTCGTGCAATATCCAGCAACATGTCCAGGTAAATTCTCTTCTTTTTTTTCTTCATAGCTTAAGCAAGTGCACTTCCATCTTTCTGGTGAAAAGTCATCACTTTTTACTATTATTATAGGAGAAACAATTCTATACCTTTCAGTTATCCTTTTCTTTAGTGCATTTCTTTTATATACCTGAATAAAACTTCCTACATGGTTCTTTTTATAGATGTTTAATTTTTTTTATGCTTGAAGGTGATGCTTCAAATGATATTTGCGGTTCAGCAATACAATTTCACCTCATGCTTTATATAGAAATAGTCCTGGGAGTTGATGGCCGTAGCATAATATGGAGAGTATTGGAAAGATCCATTAGGCTAATCAGATTCTTTAAAGGATGATAAAATAGATGCAAATTTTGATTGTCTATGGGAAGTCTAATAATACTTGGATGTAGTATCATCTTGATATTGATCTCCAGAATTTTGTGATGGTAGTTTCATTTCAACATACAAAATTTTACTGTGGCATTAGGGGCTGTTTTGTTTGAAGCTCGTGGTTCGTATGTGGCTTGAATAAAAAAACACTGATCTAGAACAATTTAATGGTAATATCTAATAGCAAATGCAGAGATGTTTGGACCCTCTTTCTGCTTGTCCTTGTGTTCGCTTGCTGAATCAATTCAAGGAGAGAATATGGGGCATTATGCAAACTGAATGGAGGTATATGTATTCTGTATCTTTAGGAGGTATATTCTTTTCTATGTGAGCTTATACGCTAGAGCTAGAAGTCTGCCAAGAAAGAAGAAACTTATTCCGTGCCCAAATTGCACCCAATGCTTATATTGAACTTATATGCCCTTTCTGCTGTAATAAAAATACCTTGAACATTCAGTTGCTAAAATCCCTTAATACCTATGGTTCTTTTTTTTTTCCTGCAGACTCCTGATAGAATCAGTTCACTCCCAGATGATACTTTGATCAACATTCTTTCGCTAATGACTGTAAGGGAGGCTGCAATGACTGACTGTCTTTCCACCAGATGGAGACACCTTTGGGCAAATGTTGACCACCTCATCCTTGATCCACATGCTCTTGGGATGCAAGTGCAATAAAATTCAAATGACCATGAAAGTCCTAACTTCTATAACTCAGAAGCTACAAAGTTTGTGCATAAAGTTAATGAACTTTTGAGCCATCATAGTGGCAACAAAATCAAGACATTCAAGGTCCAATTCCCATTAAACTCAGCCCATGCCTCTGAGCTAGATCGCTGGGTTGCGTTTGCAGTTGCGTCCCATGTAGAAACAATTGTCCTTTTCCTTGTTGGTGGCGAGCATGTCATGGTGACCACAGAGCATACAGAGCCATATGTCTTCCCTTTGAAGTATTTTTTCTGATGTCAGAGACTGTCAATTGCATGCATTGTATCTAGACAAGTGCAGTTTAAAAACAGCCCCTGCAAACCTCAATGGATTTTCTAATCTATATTTCCTGTCACTCAACCATGTGCAAGTAGTTGATGATGTTGTTCTGAGTATCGTGTCAAGCTGTCACGCTCTCCGCTACTTGTATCTGAGTGGTTGCTATATATTGAGAAATCTGAGAATTTCTCATGCGCAATTGGTGGGCATCAAAGTTTGTCGCTGTTATAGATTAAAAAGTATCAGCATTCGTGCTGAAAAGATCAAGAGTTTCTCATACATCGGACGAAGGGTACATGTTGCGTACGAGTGTGCACCAGTTCTTCGCGAGCTCAATATATGTTATGTGAACGGTTGGGGGCCTCACTCCCCTTTAAACTTCTTAGGTGCATTTCCTGAGCTCAAAATGCTTGCATTGCAATTTCCATCACGTCTACAGGTATGTAAGAAACCATCATGTTGTTGTGTAACATCTATAGAAGTTATGTTCTTGCTAAACCGATCTCTGGTTTTCCTCTATTTCTTTTATGGCTATCTCCAGGTATCTTGTGTGCTACTACACACTGGAAAATTCGCTGGTTTGAAGGAAATTGCTTTGGGTGTCATGACATCTTGGAAAAAGAGCATTCGTTTTGTGGCTCTTGTCCTTAAAGCTGCCCCTTTAGTTGAAACACTTACAGTTGAGGTATGCAACACAAAAGATTCAGATTTCAGAATTTTTCTGTCGCTGCCCTTTAGCCTTGTACTGTCTTATGTTGGTTTATTTATTGCAGGCTCGTGGCAACATACGACCACTGAAAAATCTTAAAATTAGATGGACCAAGAATTTTGCAGCAACAAGGCTCAGGACTATTAGGATCAGAGGGTTTAGTGGGGAATCAGAGTTGTTGCAACTCTTGTTTTTTCTGCTAAGGAGTTCACCTGTGCTCAAGACACTGCTAATTGACACTGGTCGTGTCCGAGGCAAGAACCGAGCCTTCCTGGACTTTAAGAGGCCTGAAGATGCTGTGAGGTGCAATTTTGCGAGAGAGGTGGACAGACACATCTGGCCCCTAATATTCCGTCTACCGTGAAGCTTAGTATCATGTAACTATAGCGTGCCAGCATTAGCAATGGCAATGTCTTGGTTCTGCTGATTAGAAGAGGGGTAATTCGAGCATGCCACAAGTAACCGGTCAGAAAATATTTTGATGCTATGAGTCTATGACTTGGTACTGGTAGCAACTGAGTGTAGTGAAGAAAGGTTGGTGGAAAGTTGGGAGTCTGAACTCTGTAGTTTGGAATGTTGCTACTAGTAAGTAGCTGATGGTGCCAGTGACTTTGCTTTTATCTGCGACGAATGCGCCGTGATGCTGAAGTATACTCAAACGGTGATACTAATGTGAAAATCATTTCCAAAAGCCATTTGCAGCTCAAAATCGTTTCTGTCTCTATTTAGTTTAGGGAGTATTTGGGATGTCATGCTTGCATATGCCGATTAGGCTGAACGCATAAAAGAAGTTGAATCTATGTTGAGTTCATCCATGTTGAATTGCTGGTGGATTTCACCTCCAGTGTAGTGAGAAATTGGGCGAGCCGAAGTGCGTGCTTTCACATTTGTGGTGGCCGGACCGTGCTCTCAAAAATAACTGAGAGAAAAAAAACATTTATGAAATGACCATTGAGCCCCCGCCCACTTATTAAGCTGCTGACGGCCCGCCCGCCCGCCCCCAGTTTTTTTTTTTTGTCAATTCCTTTGTGTCATTGAAAATACAAAACATCATTTATGTGGCATTAAAAAATAGCTCATCCCTTCTATGTCATTGTTTATGATTTTTTTATCCCTTATGTGCCATTGCCGTTGAAAGAGGCTAACTGAGCCGTTAAATGGAAGGGCGAAAAGAACATAATACCCTTATCTAGAATGAAACATATTTGTGACATACCATTATAATCAACAACAATAATGAGCTAACACAGTAAGTATGGGTCATGCGGAGATATATGAAATAAATAAAATTCATTGCAAACTGCTAGTGATATTCATACAAATAGATTTTGTTGTCCAAACATGCATAATTGCAAGCAGCCATTTGTGTTTATACAGTCACAAATGTCAATTGTGCCCATACAGTCACAAATATGCTTCATTCTAATTAGGGGTGTTATGGTCTTTTCGTCCTTTCATTTAACGGCTCATTTAGCCTCTTTTAACGGCAATGACACATGAGAGATAAAAAATTATAACCAATGGCATAGAAGGGATGCGTTATTTTCCAGTGACACATAGAGGATGGGCTGTATTTTTCAATGGCATATAAAGAATTGACTTTTTTTTTTTTGAAACATCATGTTTCTAGAGGACTGTTACCCGCCGGACCCACTTAGGCATTGCCCCGGCTCCAAAATTTTCCTCCGACGCTCTCCATAAATCACGCCGCCACCGTTGCCTCCACCCCTGGCGGTGCGGCTTCTCGTGATAAGCTACCATACCAGGCGCCACGCTGCTCTCTCGCCCGCACCGCCGAACTGGCGCCCGCGATGGGCTCCACTTCGTCGCCGGCGCTGGGTTGGCCGTCGGCAATCGCAGGTGATCTTCTCGACCCTCTCCGGTGTTGCCGATGAGCATCTAGGAGTAGAAAGTAGCCGTTTGGCTCCACACGAAATGGAACGAGCCGGGGGTTTAGGGTTTTTGCAGATGAACATCCACGTGTGATTAATATTCGGTACTGGATGGCGGAGGAGATAGAGGGGTGGTGACATGGTGTGTGACTGCACTTGTATCGAAACAATATTATTGGGGATCCGTGGTAGAGATTAGACAAGCAGGCTTTCTCGATCTTCTCGAGTCGTCGATCCTAGGCTAATGGTAGATTATCCACAAACCAGATCACGCATCGGCAACCTAGTCTCCTGCAATTCCCTGTTTGGGCAGTGTGAAACACACGTATGAAGGAAAGTTCACCAATTTAACACTTGAGGAGGTGGGGATTAAAATCAGCAAATGATTATTTCCATTATATCCGTCCCCAAATTTATTGAAGTTAGGATTCGCCAATTTTAGCTCCTGCCCTGAAAGCAGCAACATGCGCTCCTAGTACTTCAGCTCACCTGCTAAATGTAATGCGGCGAGCAAGCGAGCTAGAATGTTGAGGGCGGAAACAAATCAACAAAAGGCTTGTTGCACCTTGCCTTAGCATTTGAAGAGCATAATACATTAATATCTCAAACTCAATATTTCCCATTTGTAACTTCTGTTTAGGTGACTGCATCCCGCCAAAGAAGAGGAAGACTTGGTGCAGTGTCGAGCAACCTGCGCAGGTAGATTTTCTTTCACAGTTTCATTATGGGTTTAACAAGTGCATTTCTATCATTCTAATGAAAAGCACATTTGTTTTTCCTACAGTGCATTATTTTTACATACTTCGATAAGAACTTCCTTTGTAGTTATTTTGCTAGTTGTTTCGTATAAAGAATAGTTTTCTCATTTAATGCTTGAAAGTAATGCTGTGTGACAGGATATTTATAGATGAGAAATACAGTTTCACCTCACGCTTTATGTAGAGATAATCCTAGGAGTTACTGGTCTTGATAAATGATAAGATATGGAGAGGATTGGAAGGTTCAACCATTGGATTAACTTGATTCTTGGATGATACTTAGTGTATCACCAATGTATCATTTTCTTTCTCATAAGAACTGTGCATTGATATTAATCCCAACAGATTCACGGGAATATAATCATTGTACCAGAAAGGTGATAGTAATTTCAATGTATAAAGGTTTCCAATAGCATTAGGGGCTACTTGATTCGAAGCTCATAGATGCCAAGTATTGTTATACAGCATCTGGGTTTGCAATGAGGCATGATCCAAACAACCCTGATATAGATATTGGCAATCAGGTAGTACGAGATGAAAAGATGTTTGGGCCGTCTTTCGAAAAAAAAAGGAAAGATTTTTAGAACCATACTTTTTCCGACCTTTTGCTTTCACTTTCTCAACTGGTTGTAACATGAATCTGGAAGTACTATGCAAACTGAAGAAAAGCTTACCAATCCTCCATGTGTATTTCTTCATGGAGGACATTCTTTTATTATCCATCTAGGCATTGTACTGACTGCTTGTGTTAAAATTTAAGTGCCTCCTGTTGTAGAAAAAAAAAGAAATATGTAATTGCTCAAATGCCCCACTTCTGATCATTGCTGTTTCTTTTAGCAGAACCAAGACAGGATTGGTGTGCTACCAGACGACCTTTTGATCAAAATTCTTTCGCTAATGACAGTAAGGGAAGCTGCAGTGACTGCCTGTCTGTCCACCAGATGGAGGCACATCTGGAAAAATGTTGACCGGCTCATCCTTGACATGAATACTTTTGGGATGCAAGTGCCAGAAAATTCAAATAATAACGAAAATCCTGATTTCTGGAATCAAGAAACAACACAGTTTGTGACAAAAGTAAATGAGGTTTTGCACCATCATTATGGCAAGGGAATGAACAAATTCGAGGTCAGGTTCCCATTATCCTCATCCCATGCTGTGGAGCTAGACCGCTGGGTTGCATTTGCAGCTGCATCTGGTTCCAAAAAAATCAATCTTTTCCTTTCTGGCTATCATGGCATGGTGACCGCACAGCATGCAGAGAAATACAACTTCCCTTTGAAGCATTTTGTTGATTTGAGAGGCTGCCAATTGCGCCATTTGCGTCTATCCATGTGCACTCTAGAAACAGTGTCTGCAAAACTCAGTGGCTTTTCTTATCTGGTTTCCCTTTCATTTTTCCGTGTATCAGTGATTGATTCAGTTGCTATGAATATTATGTCCAGCTGCCGTGCTCTCCGCCGCTTTTGCCTGCAACAGTGCCATTGGTTGATTAATATGAGATTCTCTCATGCGAGTTTGGTGGATCTGATAGTTCGTAGTTGTAAAGGCTTGATTAGTATTAGCTTTCATGCTGAAAGGTTGGAGTGCTTCGAATACAAGGGTCATAAGGTAGATGTTGAGTATGAATGCACACCAGTTCTTCACAAGCTTCATGCTTTCTTCGTGAAGACTGATGAATGCCCTTTAGACTTCTTGGGTACCCTCCCTAAGCTCACAGCACTGACCTTGCAGTTTCCCACATGTTTACAGGTATCTAAGAACTGCCACATGGGTGTGTAATATCTCTAGAAGTTGTATTGCTGCTGAATTTTCCCCTTTTTTGTTGTGCTACCTTCAGGTATCTCGTGTACTGCAACACAGGAAAGGATTTGCAGGTTTGAAGAACATTGTTCTGTGTCTCTTGACATCATGGAAAACGAGCATCCGTTCGGTGTCTTATCTCCTTAAAGCTGCCCCCCTAGCTGAAACACTTGTTCTTCAGGTATATAAGTTGTGTGTTGCTAATTGACAGGGTTTAAAGTGTTATGATTTTGAATTTTTTTCCATTTCCCATGGTGGGTTCTAGTATCTAAGAGGTTACTGCTTTCTTTTCCTTTTCTTTTTTATTTTGGATAAATTCTACCTTTAAACAACATATCTTTCATACAAACTTAGCTGCTCCCTAGAGTATAGGGAAAGAATGGAGCCAAGTCCTGCCGATGTTGATATCCTGCTAATTTATTGTAAATGTCATAGCTTGTCAACAACACATCATAGTTACTAATGCTGTTTTGAGTAACCGGCGTGGTCATTCTCTGTCAGCATTTTACTATCTTATGCCACTCTATTTATTTGCAGGTTTATGGAAATCTGCAACCGCCGAGTAAGCTGAAAGTTACATGGCCCAAGAAATGTACGCTTAGAAGGCTTCACACTATCAAGGTTAGTGGGTTTAGCGGGGAGCCAGAATTGATGTGTCTCCTGTCCTTTCTGTTAAAAAGGTCACCTTTGCTGAAGAAACTGGATATCGACACACATCCACACAAGTACCGGGGCTTCAACAAATGGAAGAGGGAGGAGTCCGAAGATGCCACGAGGTGCTATTACGCAAGAGGGATGGCTTTGACACACTTGCCACAAGAGATCCCATCTACCGTGACGTTTAGAGTTAGATGACTTGCACGATTACATACGAGAATGTCACGGACAAGCTGGGGTCAGAAAATATTTTGCTGTGACTTGGGTGCTGGTAGCAACTAAATGTGGTGAATAGACGCATGTGCAGAGCAGTGCTGAACTCTGGAGTTTCGAGTTCCGTAGCAGGTTGTGCTGGTGGTTCGCTTTCTTCTGTGATGTGTTGTTACTTTGCTGTGCTTCTCAAGTATTCAGAGCTGGTGAAACTAATATTGTGAAAACGGTTTCCATTACCTATCTATAATGGCCAATGTGCATTCCTAAGGTCTAACAGTAATGAAGGAATATCTGACGCTTGTGTCACTGTGTGCATAACTATTATATTTCTTTCTTTCCTTTTCTTTTCTTTTTTCTTTTTTTTTTCTGATCAGGTATAAGTACATGTTAGGACACTGAACACTAGTGGCTTCAGGTATGCAAACTGGTGAGGGTGTACAAGCTACCGAGATCTTGGTAGTGAACCAGCTAGGATCTCCATAAAAAAAACCAGTTAGGATAAATAATCCTCTCGTGATCCACCTCTGCAATGGTATATTTTTGGGATTAGTGTTGAGCTTGTTCCATTTAAAGGGACGTGGTTCTTCCCCCAACGACCTAAAGGGTCCAAAGAAGCTTTCTCGATTTTGTTTCATGAAGGGGTAAAATATAAAGTATATATTTTTATCTATATTGCAAGATATAAAATAAAATTGCTCCTGTTCAAAAAAAACTCTGGTAAGTTTCGCAGTATGGTGAAAACACGAACCTGAATCTCCCGCGCAGAGAGGGAAGAGAACTAATCGAATACACGAAAAAGGGAAAAAATATGGGGTGAGAGAGGCTCGAACTCTCGACCTCAGGATCACTCGCTTAAGCTATGAGACCTACGCGCTAGCCAACTGCGCCACCACCCCGTTGTTATTATAGCTGATTTAGATATTATATATAATTTACATAAAAGAATAAAAGGACATTTGACATGGCCACCACCTCCCTTTGAGACCATCTGCGCCAACAGCGTCGGACAGGGCACAAAGCTGACTAGCTGAGGTTCTCCCCAGTTACTGCCCGGTCTGTGTTGCTTTGTTAGGAACGAATATTAATGCGATGTATACATCGAGAAAGGTAATTAAGCCGTAAACAGTAATTCTGGACTAAGTAGCTAGTATGGTTTTTACACATGCAAATTTTTACGAGCTCGATGATACTACTTCGAGCCTCTAAAGGTACGCAACGAGAAACGATTATCCACGGTCGATAGGACGCCCATCTACTTGCGACCGGCATCACTCGACATTTCGACGAGACGCAACTTCCATGCTGCCAAATATACGGAAAGCGTCAGCTCTAGCGTGCATGCTTTCCCAGCGAGCATGGGCAATCCACACAGTTGGGCCGCGCGTCCGACCCGTCCTACACAATTCTGGGGTGGACGTGTCTGTCTGTGATCCCGAGAGACCGGAGAAGGCGAGCTGGTCAACATGGAACGTGGCACCACGACCGCGAGAGTGGAGTTCACGGCCAGCACTACGGGAGTCTGGGTCTTTCCCGTGTGCCCTGGCACACGGCAGAGACTCAATTCCACACGGCAAAGGCTTTGCCGTGTGTAGCTCACGGCGAATAGACATGACGGCAAAGAGCTGTTTGCCGTGTGTCATATTTCGCACACACGGCAAATACCTTTGCCGTGTGTAATCTGAGGTACACGGCAAAAGAAAGTACAAGACGGAGTGGGACGGCAAGGACAGACGGCAGCTTTGCCGTGTGTCTTGGCCAAGGCGCACGGCAAAGCTTGGTTACTTTGTCGTGCATCTTGGCCAAAACGCACGGCAAAGATTGGTCTCTTTGCTGTGTGCCTGGTCGTGGCACACGGCAAAGTTTATTCCAAAATGACATAATTGGTCTCTTTGTCGTGTGCCTGGTCGTGGCGCACGGCAAAGTTTATTCCAAAATGACAGAATTGGTCACTTTGCCGTGTGCCTGGTCGTGGCGCACTGCAAAATGTATTGCAAAATGACAGAATTGGTCACTTTGACGTGTGTCACACAGCAAAGTGACCATATATTTTTTGTTTTTAATTAATTTCATGGTTAATGTTTCCCAATCAAACACACATCAGAGCCATGATAAATATAACAATATATATAACATCACAGGTATAAACACAAGTTCAATCATCACATTGTTGTACCACAAGTCTACAAGTTCACAAGACAAACACACAAGTTCACCAGACAAAACACAAGTTCACATGACAAGTCCAACAAATTCAGAGAGGTGGCGGCGGAGGTGGGAACAGCTGCACTGTGGGAAAGGTCGGCGAGGTGCCCGGCGACAACTCCGGCGTATTCGAAGCCGCTGATTGATTCTGCACAAAGGAAAATGTGAGACAATAATAAATTCTCTAAGTTAAAGTCTCTAAGGCTGTCAGGGTGGCTCACATGAGGAGTTGCAGGAGTAGCGGCAGCCGAAGTGAACATGATCGGTGGCACCGGTGGCAGGGGTGCCATGGGTGGAATCGCATCACCGAACTTCACAGAAAGGTTTTGAATGTTACTCAACATGTGAGCGACCTACGCTTGAACCGCCTGATTCTGGGCCACCACCTCGGCCTGATGTCTCGCGGCCTCGGCCTCCCGTTGCTCCCGAATCCTCCTCTCTTCCTCCAGCTGGGCCTATAATTTTTCATCTTGATGTTACAATGCAAAGCAAATATATGTAAAAATTGAATGAATGATGAATAAATCAGAAATTATCTGAAGTGCATGCACTTGGAGCACTGCCGTAGGTTCTCGTGGGCGTACGGGCCTGGTACGCTCTGTGGTCCTTGCTCGAACCTGAGCGAGAGTGGGGCATTGGCCGTGTCTATAGTGCCCTCGCCTATGACAAACCGGTCATGCTTCCTGCCTTGGCCCGCACGCATGACGACCTCAGGATCAATAGGCTGGGTCACCGGATCCCAGTCTGGCCCGTGGAGCTGCCTTCCCACCTCTGTGTAGATGGTCATGCGGGAGTGGACGGAGGGATTGCTGTACGCCGAGGGCGGATCATCCGGGTTGTACGTGACCTCGGACAACTTGCCCTTGCGAGCCAAAGCCCATCCCATGAACTCGGGGCACTCAGCGCCTCCATGTGTCGCAGACTATGAAAAAACAACAAGTGGATAAGCTAATGAAGCATAATTGACCGTTAAAGTAGAGAAATGAAACAACATACCCATCTAGCCCTGTACTCCTCGTTGCTCATGCTACCTTGATGGTGCAATGGACCTCCCATCAGCAAACGGCGCTCCTGGCCCGCGCTGTGCTTTTCCAGCCAGTCTGGTGTGAACCACTTCGCCACTATGTGCTCCCAGCAAGGCACGTTGTTACGACACCACCACGCAGGCACCTACACGCAAAGCGATCAAGTGAATGACATGTATTAAGATCAAGTGAAGCGATGTACTTAAATCTTTTTCATAAAAAGTAAATTTACCTGTCAGCCTGTAATTTCTTGTAGATTTTTTGGTGATCTTCTGGCGGAGGAAGATGGCGCTGTAGTTAACCACACACTGGATTTGCGCCTCGTAATGCATGTCCTTGACCAGATTAACGCGTCGAGTGTGAATCACAGTCAATGCGATAGCTTCAGAACCGGGCTCACACGTGTAGAAATCCTGCATATAACACGATGAGTATAGTCAGTACTATAAAAATGTCGAATGAATGCTATGAGTCAAACTGGTATCCAACGAGTTAGACTTACCCAAAGCTTGGCCGCTACCCGGTCCTGCATATTGGCGATGGGCGCGTTTGCCGCATCGAAGCCACCAGGGGAGTGGGCGTAGTGCTCCCACGTCCAGGCCGGCTCATACCTCAATTTAAACTGCACTTGGCATGGGAAGTGGTCGCGGCACAAAAGACCCAGGTTGTCGTTCACCTTCTGCTTGTGTTGACCTGGTGTGATTACTTTTCAACTCCTGCCAAAAGTGATTAAGACAAAATATTAGTTTATATTCTAATTTTCACATGGTAAAATTAAAAAGTAATTAGAAGATCAAGTTACTTACGCTGGCGGAGAGGGTCGAATCACAGGGCGTACCTGCAAAGGTATCGGCTTATCCAGGAGTTGCGAGGGACCTCGCAACCAGATAACCGGTAGACCCCCTGTCGTGTCCTCCTCCGCCACCGCCTCCTCCTCCTCCCCCCTCCTCCCCCGAGGAAGAGTCTGACGACTCCACTTCAGGTATATCCTCCTCCGCCCGGTGGTCCACCGCCTGCTCCTCCTCCTCCTCCGAAGACGACTCTGAAGGCCGACTCGGTCGACTCTTCCTTGAGCTGGGACCACCCTTCCCTCTACCCTTGCCTCTGGTGAAGCGAGACACGGAGCCGTCAGCTTCATCGGAAGATGGTGGCACTCTTCTGAAACGCGACGGGCAAGTACGCCGACCACCGCCCACCATCTTTATTCGGTCACCTGTAATTAAACACAGTAAACCAATCAGCTATGTTACATTTCAAAATACTGGAATCAAAATACAGTAAACAAGTAAAAATATGATTTCAGCACAACCGAGCTAAAGCACCCAACCATGATTTCAGCACAACTCAAAACACAGTAAACAAGTGAAAATATTGTAAACAAGTAAAAAAATAAAATAGTGATTTGCCTCAGATATCTTACGTTCCATCTGACCTTGAATCTGTAGTTAAAAAAAGTATTCATGGTAGGTATCGAACCATGAGACACACCCAACCCAACCATGATTTCAGCACAACCGAGCTAAAGCTTGGGTATGGATGTGTCTCATGGTTTCATGACAACCATGTGAAGCAAATGACAGAAAGAACACACTCCGAGTACCACTCAAGTTCAAGGTCATCACATGTTACCCAGCAATAAAATTTGGGTAAAAATTCATATCATCACAGGCATTGATAAAATTTAATTTTTTTGACAGCAGTTTCATTAGAATCAAAGAAAAATCACAGTGCATCAGAATAATTATGAGCCTTCGTATCGAGTTGCAAGTTACAGAGCTGGACTGGAAAGAGTAGATGTAATGATGAATTAATTGCTTCACTACCTTTTCCAATTGAGCTCTGTAACATACATAAACATAGGCCATTGCATCATCACTTACACCTTTTCTATTGATTTTTTAACATTTTATAGTATATTCTGACATCAATTCCTAGCATTTTCTACTATCTAAATTCCTAAATGAGAACAAAAACTATCTAAATTCTCATTGAAATCACAGCGCACACGGCATTTTCTACTAATTCCTAGCATTTTCTACTAAGTCCTAGCATCATCACTTGCACATTTGTAGCATTTTGTACTAACTGCAGGAAAGAATGAAATAAAAAAGCACTGAGGTGGAGGAAGCGTGGCTTACCGGCCGGAGGGGAGGAAGTGCGCCGGGCGGGGGCCGGCTGGAGGGGAGGAGCTCGGGCCGTGCTCAGGGACGCCGCAGCGCGGGTTGAGCTCGGGGATACTGGAGTGGAGGAGCTCGTGTAGGGGTGGACCGCGGGCCGAGGTCACGGAGGGGAGGAGCGCGGGCCCGCCGGTCGGTGCTCACGGAGGGGAGGAGCGCTAGCCGGCCGGACCTCGTGGAGGGGTCGCAGAGGGGAGGAGCGCGGGGCGGCCGGACCTCGTGGAGGGGAGGAGCGTGGGCCCACCGGTCGGATCTCACGGAGGGTAGGAGCCGGGCCGGCCGGACCTCGTGGAGGGGAGGAGCATGGGCCCGCCGGCCGGAGCTCACGGAGGGGAGGAGCGCGTGCCAACCGGACCTCGTGGAGGGGTGGGGCGTGGGCCCGTACGTCGGCCAACGCTCTCGGAGGGGAGGAGCGCGGGCCAAGGTCGCGGAGGCGACCGGCTGCCGGGGGCGTGCGGCGGCCCGAGCTCAGGGTGGTGGTGGCGGGGCTCAGGTTGCGGCGTCGGGGAGAGAGAGGAGTGGGGGCGGCGAGGTGCGGCGTCGGGGAGAGAGAGGAGTGGGGGCTCGGGGTGCGGCGGCAGGGGAGAGAGAGGAGTGGGGGCTCGGGGTGCGGCCGGGGGGGGGGGGCAGAGAGAGGAGGAATGAGTGGTGTAGAGGGAGCGCCTATAGGGATATGGTTCAGGCGTTTGCCGTGTGCCAGATCTGGAGCACACGGCAAAAGAAGCTCTTTGCCGTGTGCCAGATTTGTAGCACACGGCAAACATAGCTCTTCTTTTGTAATATTTTGTAATAGTATAATTGTTACATTAAAATTATTAAATAGATCCAGAAAAATACAAGAATTTAATGCGATGTAATCTTTGTTGTGTAGTGCCTATACAAAATGTTTTGAAGTCAAATTCGAAAGCGAAAGTTTATACGCCTACAAACCGAGCCACATCTTTCGCTTATCTCTGGATCTTCTACAGGTAATTGTTCAATTTACAAACATGATATGTGAAAAGATGTCCGAAACATCTTCAAAATTTTACAATAGGCTCCATATACGATAGCATGAGATATTGACAAATTTTAAGATGTTTGGAAATCATTTTGAATTTATAGAATTGAAAACACTATTAAATCCTATGTTCGCAGTAATGTTTCGTAAACACGGTTTCTGAAATTTTGATTCAAAATCGGGATAAGGCTTTACTTTGGATTCATTTATCATAGATATCAATTTATAACTCAATTTGCTATATTATTTTATGTACTTGTAGTTCAAATTTGACTTATATAAAAACAATTGTTTTATTGAAATTAATTTGTTAAATATAGCAAACCTATGCATAAATGTATCAAATTGGAACATTGAGTACAAGCCAATGGATGTGGAAGTTTTAGGGCTGGAATTGCATTTTTTTTGTAACTTTGTCGTGTGTCACTAGGAGACACACGACGAAGAGCTTGTTTTGCCATGTGTGACCATAAAACACACGGCGAAGCCTAACGGCCGGCGTTAGGTCGAACGGCCGTTTGTTGAGCCGCGCACGTGATGGAATGATTGCCGTGCGCCTGGTGGAGGGCACACGACAAAGATTCTAGTTGCCATGTGCTTTTTTCAAGGACACACGGCAAATATCCTAGTTGTCGTGTGCTCCTTATTTGCCGTGAGCATCTGATCTGGCGCACGGCAAAGAGGCTCTTTGCCATGCGCCCAAGATTTGGCGCACGGCAAATCTCTAGATCGACACACGGCATAGATCGGGTTTCCCGTAGTGCAGGATGGACGTGGCCAAGCTCCACTGCCCCATTTGCGAGCTCCCCTTCAAGCCTCCCATCTTCCAGGTCTGGCTGCTCTACCATTCTAGGTAGTACTAGGCTAGCGTGGCTCATCCATGTAATCTTATCACCAAATGTTGCCCTTGTGCAGTGCGCGTTGGGGCACCTAGCTTGCGGAGTCTGCCACGACCAGCTCCCCGACAAAGGCTGGCCGGTGCTTCTCGCGTGCGGCCTCGCCGGCGGCGCCTACGTCCGCTGCACCGTGCTGGAAGGCGTCATCGAATCGATCAGGATCCAGTACGTGCCCCTACGATGCCTACGGCTGCGGCAACTACGTGACCTACCACGCCGCCGGCGACCACCAGCGCACGTGCCCGCACGCGCTGTGAGCTCGGCTGCGGCTTCGCCGGCGCGCCGCGACCACCTCAGGGACGCGCACGCCTGGCCCGTCGACAAAGGTCGCGCGGAGTAGCGAGCAGGTGAGACTTGACTCTCGCAAGGAGTTGCGACGATTCAAGTACGAGTTGTTGGACAGTTAAAATTTGGGGCCCATTGATTTTGGGGCCCTGTTCCGTCGATCACCTCGCGCGGTCGCGCCTGGCCTTGGACGGTCCTGCCACCACCTCAGGCTGCCGGAATCGCAGCCGCGGCTCCTGCTCGTCGCCGGGGGCGTCGTGTCCGCCGGCGCGCGCCGCGGTGGCGTGCGTGAGGGCGGCGGCGGCGGCGGGGCAGCATTATTTCTGCGAGATCTGGGGGACGGGGAACAGGCGGTGCGGCGACCGGCCGGGTGGAGCTCGCCATGGCGGAGGCGGACGTGCCGAGCATCAGCTCCGTGCCCGGCGACGCCGACGCCGTGGCGGCCGCGGCGCCCCTGTCCGACGAGGAGCCACTGCCCCGTCTGCACACTCCCACTGAAGCCGCCCATATTCCAGGTCCTTCTCTGCTACCACACGCACCAATTTTTCCCCGGGGAATCCATGGCTTTCTCTTGTCTAACAAATTCTCACCGGCGAAGCGTTTGAGAACTCGTGTAGTACGTGCTTGTTCGAGCACCTGGCTTGCGGCACCAGCCGGAAGCAGCTCCCCCCGACACCGGCTGGTGCTACGTGTGCGGCCACTCCGGCGCCTACGGCCGGAGCACAGCGCTGGAGGACATGGTCTGCATCACCAGAATCCAGCGCCCCTACAACGCCTACGGCTGCGACAACTACGTTAATTACCTACTACGCCGCCGCCGAGCACCAGCGTGCGTGCCCGCACGCGCCCTGCCTCTGCTCGGAGACCTCCGGGACCACCTCCGCGACGCGCACTCATGGCCCGTCGACGCCGTCCGGTACAGCGCCGCCCTGCAGCTCCGCGTGCTGGAGTCGGACCCGGCACAGCGCCGCCGCCTGCTGGTCGCCGGCGGCGAGGAGGGCGACGGGGCCGTGTTCTTCCTCGCCGTCGACGCGCTCAGCGACGCGCCGCCCCCCGCGGCGGCGGCGGTACGCGTGCAGGCTGCGCGCGACGGGCCACGCTGACGACGGCTGCGCCGGCGGCGAGGCCGAGAGCGTGATCGCAGAGATGGCGGTGCCCAGCAGCAGCGCGGCGCCAGGGGAGGCGTCGGTGGAGAAGGTGGCGTCGCTGGTGGTGGCGTGGTGCTCCGCCGGATGCTGCACGGGCCGTCCAGGAGATGCGGATCAGCGTCCGCGTCGACAAGTTCGGCTACTAGCCGGTGATCCCAAGCGCTGTTGGATCATCAGTTTCGTCCTCTCGATTGGGAACGCTTAAGGTAGAATAGAATGCTTGATGGGCGTGGCAGTTCATCATGACTTGGTCTGGAGCTGTTCGTGATTATCTGCGACTAATTAAGTAGATTGCGTCATGTTAAACAAGCTGAGATCGTTGCTGAGAAATGTAGTGATGGATGATGACTTGATGAGTACTCTGATTCTGCAATTATTGAACTTCAGGGCAGCGTCTGGATGACAAGTTTTCCTTTTTCTGTTCAGTATTGCTCCTCCAAATTCTGGTGCACCTGTGGGAATTCGTTGCTCTGTAATTCTGTATAAGCTGTTGCAACGAACTAGTGTAGCTTTCGGTGTGCAAGCTGCAAACCTTGTTGGAAAATGTTGGTTAGCGTTCTGATCAGCTACTGAGTTTCAAGTTGTACCGCTGCAGACTACTGACAGTACGTGGCAGCTTATTATGACTTGGGTCACGGCTAGTAATTGCGAGTGAAGTTCATGGACATTCATGGCAGCTTTCTGGCGCTGCGATCTCGTGCCGTCGTGTCGGTGGCCAAGGAGAACTGCGGCGCCGTGGTGATGCAACGGGCCTCTTTCTTGGTTGGGGAAAGATGTCCGGTGCGAATGAAAGTGCCGCATGGGATTGGGAGCCCGTCACCGTCGCCGCTAGGGATCTCCAGGGCGAGCTTTGCAATTAATTGTACTGGATCGCCTGTGCGCATTTGTTGTGGCAAGCCAAGTGACCAGTGTTATGCGTAACGAGGGGGGCACCGCAGCAGCAAGCAGGAGGGCCCACATCGCCGCCGCTATTTCGGGAGAGGAGGAGGGGGTGCCTAGGGCGGCGCCCTCGGCCCCAGGAGGGGCGCGCCAACCCCCCACGCCGGGCCTACCGGCGTCTACCATATCGAGTCATATGAGTCAAGTTAAGTTAGAGTCAAGATTTGGTTAGTTGAGATTTGGGAATCAATTGTTAGAAAAGGATGGATCCAATCCAATCCAATAGTTACCTTAGAGATTAAGTCGCAGTCGATATATAATGCTAGGAGTTGTACCCGGATGAATCAAGAAAGAATTAAGGGGTAACTCCCAATTGTTTCCAACTCTCCAGCTCTCTCTCCCTCTCCCTGCGCCGCCGCCGCCTCCCCCTGCGCCAGCACCGCCGCCGCCGCACGCCGCCGCCGCCATTGCCCCTCCCTAGGGCACCGGTACCCCCACACCCCCCCTCCCCGTTCCGCCTTACACCTGGTATCCAGAGACCAGCCGATCCGCTATGGGCAAGCAATCTGTGGAGAGCATGGCCGCCAAGCTTGATCAAATCATTACGGGTTTAGCTAAGCTCAACTCGGACTTGAAGATCTTGGAGACCCGAGCTGACGGCCTAACGGCCGAACACTCCACCCCGACGCCATGGCCGACGAGGCTAGGCGCCAACAGCTAGAGGAGATAGCTGTTTCGCGACGAGATCAAGCGGGCACAGATGGAGGCCGCCCGCAAGATCCTCGCCGAGAAGATGGAGACCGCAGCTTCCACCGGCTGCACAACGGTGGCTAATGCAGCCGCCAAGGCGGCTAAGGCGCTGCAAGAGATCAACGACGGCACTGTCGCTCCGCCGTGCCTCATCACGGCCAACGCGGACCACATCGACATCTCGCAGCAGGTGCACATCTACTCCAGCGGCCACGACGACACCACCACTCCGACGGTGCTAGCCCTACCGGCACCGCAGGGGACGACTACAGCGACAGCTTATACTACGCCGCAAGCAGCGGCAACACCAGGCACTTCAGCAGCAGGAAGCGCCCCAGGGGCGCCACCCACGGCGCCTCAGGAGGAGGCGCACCACACAGGCACGCCGGCCGTGAAGGGGGCGACGGCCCAGGAGGCCCCCCAGGCAGCCTCACCGACACCGGCAGCTCCACCGGCAGCTTCACCTACGCCGGCAGCTTCACCTACACCAGCAGCTACACCGACACCGACATCTACACAGACTCGGGCGACAGCGGGAGTGACCGCTGCAACAGGAGGAGGAGCGGGCGCACGGCAGGAGGCGCCACGAGTCCGGGCGCCAGGGGCAGCGGCGCAGGTGGCGCCCACCTCCCAGCGCCCCTAGATCCGAGGACAGCCCCACCTCGTCGCCGATGGACGACGGCCTTGCCAGTTCCACGCGCCGTTCCCACGTTGGCAAACGTGGAGCGTCGCCACGGCAACGCCTTCGACATGGTGTCTCCACGTCTAGCGGTGTTTGACGACATCAGGACAGCAGTACGTGATCAGCATGAGCTCGCATCTATCCGCAGGGCAATTGAGTCTCGTCAGACAACTGCTGCATGGACACTAGACGACGGCGTGATCTTCTTTGACACCAGGGTCTACTTACCAGCGTCGTAAGCTCTACTACGTCCTCTAGTGACGACACTTCTGGCCACGGGAGATTGGAGGAGGCTGCGCTTGCTCGCAATAGGAGGACACACTCTGGAGTCTATATCCTACGTACCAGCACTTCCAGCTACTGTGCTCCTAGCAGAGGAGTGGCCTCGCCAGCACCAGCAGATTGACTTGCTCTTCATTGACCTAGCAGGGGTCGAATTTGTGGTGATGGAAGACGTGACACTGCCTTTCTCGACTGCGCCTCAGCTACCAGTGATGTCGCCGCTCCCCACGGACGCGTCGACAGTTCTATTTGGCCGCATATTAGACTTGACAGCAGCTCGGGTAAGGCCACGTGCAGCTTTCATGATTAGAGCTCCCACACTTATACTACCACATGTAGATCTGGAGGCTCATGTCTTTCCCACAGTACCAGGGGTAGCTCGGATGACGTATGATGAAGGTATCCCGAGATCAATGGTGGCAGCGCCGGCATCGCCGGCAATACGATAGGGAGATTCATTTGAGTCAGCTAGAGAGCACATTTGGCATGGCTTCATCGGGAACTTGAGATACTACTTCCGCATCCGCCTAGATAGCACGAGACGGAACTTAATGACACCACTGCCCGTGGGAGAGTTACATGTGATGATTTCAGCACAACAAGGACCAGGAGCACCAGGTATTAAGAGGTGGACACTGCAGCATGAGGACACGCTGCCGAATGATGGCAGGGGAGTTGTTATGCGTAACGAGGGGGCCACCGTAGCAGCAAGCAGGAGGGCCCACATCGCCGCCGCTATTTTGGAAGAGGAGGAGGGGGGCGCCTAGGGCGGCGCCCTCGGCCAGGAAGGGCGTGCCAGGAGGGGCGCGTCAACCCCCCACGCCGGGCCCACCGGCGCGTACCATATCGAGTCATAGGAGTCCAAGTTAAGTTAGAGTCTAGATTTGGTTAGTTGAATTTAGGAATCAATTGTTAGGAAAGGATGGATCCCAATCTATAAGGAATCCAATCCAATAATTACCTTAGAGATTAAGTCGGAGTCGATATATAATGCTAGGAGTTGTACCCGGATGAATCGAGAAATAATTAAGGGGTAACTCCCAATTGTTTCCAACTCTCCAGCTCTCTCTCTCCCTCTCCCTGCGCCGCCGCCGCCGCCGCCGTCGCCCCTCCCTAGGGCACCGGTTCCCCCACCCCCGTTCCGCCTTACACCCAGCCTCACACTGCACAAACTCAGTTCGCCCATGAGCACAACTTAGCAATGTATCGGAGTTTCCTGATACTACTACGTACGGTACAAGTGAAGATGAAGCGCTACCAGGAACTGGACGGAAGATTATAGGAGTCTTGAACGGGGGCAGTATGGAGCGTGTCCATGTCCGTCAGGACGGTGAGCACCGGCCGGCGTCCTCGCCGCGGGCGGCAGCTTCCGTCGGCACCAGTGCGCCAGCGCCGTTGGCTGCTGCATCTCCGGCCCTCCGCGTCTTGCCTGCCACCACCACCAGGACCCCGTAAGGCAGCCACCGATTCTTTGAGTTCACCTGATAATGCTTCAAATACACATCGTATCGTGTGACTCTTTCCTCCACAGATATTGACCGCTCGATTTGCTTCTCCGTCTTCAATTCAATTCCTAGAGCCCCAAACTCCATTCTTGTACGTATCCAACCTAGGACCAGCGAAACATCCGATCAAGTGATACACACACGATACGTTAAAAGAAGCAGCAATCGAACGATGATATAAATTCAGCAATGTTCGAAATCAGGAATTCGATCTCTCTCACTCAACCATATGCTTGGTTGACGATGTTGTTCTGAGTATCGTGTCCAGCTGTCACGCTCTTCGCTATTTAATTTGTACTGAGCGGTTGCTATAAATTGAAAAATCTGATATATAATTTCTCATGCACAATTGGTGGGCGCGGCTTCAAAACATCAAGATATCGCGAACCTGGGCACTGTCAAAGTGCAAATTTTTGGGTTTATTGGAAATATATCATTGCAACTTTTACAGGTTGGAGATATGTCATTACAATTTATGAAATTGAAAACTTGCCGTTACATACCCTTCACACGTTTTCCAATTTATCTGAACCAATTTGCTCTTATTTTCTTCCTCTCTCCCAGCTCCCGCCGCCGTCGCTCTTTGTCCCAGGTCCTGCCGCCGCGCTTAGCATGGCCCCGCGCGTCCGCCGCCGCCGAGCTGTGCCTTGCGCGCGCTCTTCCCGCAACTGTGGCTACGCTCCGCCCCATCACCGGCAGGCTGTGCCCCGAGCAGGGGAGCTGCAGCGGCAGCCAGAAGCGGGGAGGGAGGCCAGCCCCAGATCCACCGCGGCTGGCGGCAGTTCAAGGTCGGGGCGAAGCTCGGCATCCAGCGTGCTTGGCGATGACGTCATCCTTGGGGCGGGAGCAAGCACCTCGACCCGGCGGCGGCTCCATCCCCTGTGCGGATCCAGCGGCGGCGGAGGAGCAGCGGCTTCCTCTCCCGGCGACGGCCGCATCTTCCGGCTAGGCTTCGCGAAGCGGAGCGCGACGGTGGCGGCCTCCCCCTCTTCTCCCTGCGCCTGCCTCCTCCTGTTCCCCAACTCCGACGGCTGCGGCTTCCGGCGACGGCAGGCCTCGCGGACGGCTCGTCGTCGTCTATCTCCGCCATGCTCGGTAGCGGGCCTCTCCACCTCCGGTCCTCTCTCTCTCTCTCCCAGATCGCATGGAGGTTGAGCTTGGCCGGCCATGGCAGACGGTGGAGGAAGATGGAGTTGGAGAAGAAGGGTTAGAGAGAGGAGAAAGAAGACAGGGGCATTTTGGTCCACAAATTTTTGTAAAAGCATCAAAGGGGTACGCAATGACATATTTCAAACTTCTGAGCAAATTGTAATAGCAAGTTTTCAATTTCATGAATTGTAATGGCGTATCTCTAACCTGTGAAAGTTGCAATGGCATATTTTCAATAAACCCTAAATTTCTCGTCTGGTTAATCACGCAAAATAGAGCTTAGATTACGGACCGCCTGGCCAAATGGGGCTGGCCGCACACGCTGCTATGCCAACTGTGCTGAAGTGCTTCAGAAACGGTCCATCATCTCTTCATGGAATGCAGATACACTAGAAGGATTTGGGAGGCCGTTGTGACATGGCTTGCACAACCTGACCTCCGACTAGTTCTTTGCGAGCTTAATGCATCTTATGTATATATGCATCAATCTCCTTTAAACTGCTTAAGTGCATTCCCTGAGCTCAAAATGCTGACATTGCAATTTCCATCACGCTTACAGGTATGTAAGAAACCATCACTTGGTTGTGTACACATCTGTACAAGTTATGTTCCTGCTAAACCGGTCTCTGTTTCTCCTCTGTCTCCTTCTTGGGCTATTCTCCAGCTATCTCGTGTGTATTACACAGAGTGAAAAATTCGCCAGTTTGAAGGAAATTACTTTGGGTATCTCGACACTTAAGGTTGAGGTATGTCACACAAGACTCAGATTTCAGAACGTGGCAAACTACGGCCACTGAGAAATCTTAAGATTAGATGGACCAAGAATTTAACAGCAACAAGGCTCAGGACAATTATGATTGGGTTTGGTGGGGAACCAGAGTTGTTGCAACTCTTGTTTTTTCTGTTAATTGACACTGGCCGTCATCCTGTCCGAGTCGAGTATCAAGGCTTCAGGTTATGGGAGCTTAAGAGGTCAGAAGATGCTATGAGGTGCAATTTTGCAAGAGAGGTGGCGCAGACACACCTGGCCCTAATGTGAAGCTTAGTATTGTGTAACTAGCGTGCCAGCAGTAGCAATGGCAATGTCTTGGTTCTGCTGATTAGAAGAGGAGTGCTTCGAGCAAGCCACAAGTAACAGTAAGGCCCCGTTCGGTTGTATTGGATCGGTTCCAACGGATTGATGAGATATAATAAGGAATTTATGACAGGAATACCAAAGGATCGGGATTTAATTCGGTTTGTGAACCAATTTGCTCATAATATGTACAACAAGAGGCCAGGAATTGATCCATTAGTCAAGAGGTATGGAACTAATCCGGGTATTTTGTTGTACGTATCATGAATAAATTGGTTCATGACCCGGAATAAATCCTGGTCCCTTATTATAACTATCATAAATCTCTTGTTATATTTATCCTCAATCCGGTGGAACAAATCCAATACAACCGAACGGGCCCTAGAAAATATTTTGCTATGACTTGCACTGGTAGCAACTTAGTCTAGTGAAGAAAGGTCGGTGTCTGTAGTTCGGAATAGAATACTGTGTAGCAGTTGATGATGCCAGTGACTTTTCTTTTATCTCTGACAAATTTGCATATCAAGAATGTCCTAAAGTAACTTGTTGATAGTGTGCGTAGTTCTTTCTGATTTTTTTTCTTTTGTTACTGATATACCGTCTGTATTTAATGTTGGGATTATCTAGGATGTTGGTGGATTTCACCTCCATTGTCTCACTCATTTCACTCCGAGTTCTAATTCTTATAGTAGCTAAGCTCACGACTTCAACATGATGACCATATAAGCAGAGAGAGAACATTTGTGAAATGACCATTGAGCCCCCAGGCACTTTGCTGCCCGCCCCTGGCGGCGCGGCTTCTCGTGTAAGCTAGCTACCACACCAAACTGCCGGCGCTGCTCGCACGGCCGCGCCGGCGAACTGGCCGGCCGCGATGGGATCCGCTTCGTCGCCGGCTCTGGGTTGGCCGCCGCCACCGCCGCCAACCTCAGGTGATCTTCTCCACCCTCTCTGCTGTTGCCGATGAACATCTAGGGGTAGAAAGTAGCCATTTGGCTCTGCGAAATGGAACGGGGCAGGTGTTTTTGCTGATGAGCATCCGCTGCGTGTGATTAGGTAGCTGGAGGAGGGGATAGAGGGGTGGTGACATGGCGTGATTGCACTTGTATCGAAGCAATGTTGTTGGTGTCTTGGTGATCCGTGGTAGAGATTAGACAAATATAGATAGACAGGCTTTCTCGATTTTCTCTAGTCTTCGATCCTAGGCCAAGAGTTTATTTTCCAGAAGCCAGATCTCGGATCTGCAACCGAGGCTCCTGCAATGCCCTGTTTGGTCGGTCCCATATATGAAGGAAATTTCACCAATTTAACACTTGGGGGAGGTTGGGATTAAAGTCAGCGAATGATTATTTCCTTTCAACTCCCAAATTTATTGAAGTTAGGATTCCCCAACTTTAACTCCTGCTTTGAAAGCAGCAACATGTGCTCCTTAGCACTTCAGCTCACCTGTTCAACATAATGCGATGAGCAAGCGAGCTAGCAAACAACTCAAACGGCTTATTGCTTCTTGCCTTAGTATTTGAAGAACATAATACATTAATACCTCAAAGTCAGCATTTCCCCTGTAATTTCATTGACCTGAACATCAACAACTAGAATACAATTGAGCCACCTAGCTGTACAGATCAGAATATATATATATTTTTTTTACTTCTGTTTAGATGTCTGCACCTCGCCAAAGAAGAGGAAGACTTGTTGCAGTGTCCAGCAACCAGCGCTGGTAAATAAAATTTTATTTACTGTTTCACTGTAGCTTTAACATGTGCATTTCTATCATTCTATTGAAAACACATTTCTTTTTGCTACAATGCATTATTCTTATATACTTCGATAATAACTTCCTTTGTAGCTATTTTGTTAGTTGTTTCGTAGAAAGAACAATTGTGCTCATTTTATGCTTGGAAGTAACGCAGCAAGACAGGATATTTATAGATAAGCAATACAGTTTCACCTCACACTTTATGTTAGAGATGGTCCTAGGAGTTCTCTTGTTAAGGTATGGAGAGGATTGAATGGTTCAACCATTGGATTAACAAGATTCTTTAAAGAATATATGTATTTTGTTGCAATAGATATGAATTTGTCTCAAAGGAGACCTGATAATACTTGAATGTAGCATCAATGCATCATTTTCCTTCTCATAAGAACTGTGCATTGATAACTTGATATTAATCTCAACAGATTCACTGTCATAGAAGCATAGTACCAGAAGGTGATAGTAATTTCAGCGTATAAAGGTTTCCAATGGCGTTAGGGCTGTTTGGTTGGATGCTCATGCATGGAAGCTAAATTTTGTTATACAGTTTATGGGTTTGCATTTTGCAATGAGGCATGAACCGAACAACCCTGATCTAGATAATGGCAATCTAACGGTAGTAGGAGATCAAAAGATGTTTAGGTCCACACTTTTCTTGACCTCTTTCAGTTACTGAACTGGTTGGAAATCAATCTGGAAGTGTTATGCAAACTGAAGAAAAGTTTAGCAATCCCACATGTGTATTTGTTCAAGGGGAATATTCTTGTGTTATCCATCTAGGCATTGTAGTGAGTGCTTATGTTAAAAGTGCCTCCTTTTGTTAAAAAAAAGAAATATGCAACTGCTGAAATGCCCTACTTCTGATAATTGTGTTTCTTTTGGCAGAATCATGACAGGGTCAGCGTGCTACCAGATGATATTTTGATCAAAATTATTTCGCTAATGACAGTAAGGGAGGCTGCAGTTACTGCCTCTCTGTCCAGCAGATGGAGGCACCTCTGGAAAAACGTTGACCGACTCATCTTTGACATGCATACTTTTCGGATGCAAGTGCCAGAAATTTCAAATGATAACGAACATCCTGATTTCTGGAATCAAGAAGCAGCTAAGTTTGTGACAAAAGTAAATGAGGTTTTGCACCATCAACATTATGGCAAGGGAATGAATAAATTCGAACTCAACTTCCCATTATCCTCATCCAGGGTGTTTGTTGGTGTCAGCTGACACTGACGACTTGCTATAAAAGCAGTGAGAAATCACTGTTAGGCGCTGTTCAGCTAAGGAGCTGACACCAGTGGCTCCGTTGGCTGGATCCGCCCCTGTCCTAGTCCCATGCCTCAGAGCTGGGTTGCATTTGCAGCTGCATCTGGTTCAAAAAAAAAAGTCAACCTAATCCTTTCTGGATATCATGGAATGGTGACCATACAGCATGCAGAACAATACAACTTCCCTTTGAAGCATTTTGTTGATTTGAGAGGCTGCCAATTACGCCATCTGGGTTTATCCATGTGCAGTTTAGAAACAGTGTCTGCAAAACTCAGTGGCTTTTCTTATCTGGATTTCCTTTCACTTCACCGTGTATCAGTGGTTGATTCAGTTGTTCGGAATATTATGTCCAACTGCTGTGCTGTCTGCCGCTTTGGACTGCAACGATGCCGTCATTTGATTAATATGAGATTCTGTCATGCGAAATTGGTAGAGCTGGCAGTTCATGGTTGTAAGGGCTTAATTAGTATTAGCATTCATGCTGAAAGGTTAGTGTATTTCTCATACAAGGGTCATAAGGTAGATATTGAGTATGAATGTGCACCAGTTCTTTGCAAACTTTGTGCTTTCTTTGTGAAGAATAATAAATGCCCTTTAGACTTCTTGGGTGCTCTCCCTAATCTCACAGCACTGACCTTGCAGTTTCCCACATGTTTACAGGTATGTAAGAACTGTCACATGGGTGCTCTCCCTTTTTGTTGTGCTACCTTCAGGTATCTCGTGTACTGCAAGACAGTAAAAGATTTGGTGGTTTGAAGAACATCGTGCTGCAGTCTCTTGACATCTTGGAAAGCAGGCATATATTCGTTGGCTTATCTCATTAAAGCTGCCCCCCTAGTTGAAACACTTGTTCTTCAGGTATATAAGTTGTGCTTGGTAATTGACAGGGTTAAAACTGCCAAGATTTGGATTTTTTTTTCAATTCCCACGATGGTTTCTAGTATCTAAGAGGTTACTGATTTTTATTTTTTGTTTTCGATAAATTTCAACTTTAAACAACATATCTTTATTGCAAACTTAGGTGCTCTCTAGAGTATGGGAAAGATCAGAGCCAGGTCCTGCCGATGTTGATATCCTGCTAATTTCTTGCAAATGTCATAGCTTGGAAACAACATATCATAGTTACTGATGCTATTTCGAGCAACCGATGTGGCCATTATCTGTCAGCATTTTACTATCTTATGCCACTTTATTTATTTGCAGGTTTATGGTAATCTGCAACCACCGAGTAAGCTCGGCCCAAGAAATGTACCCTTAGAAGGCTTCACACTATCAAGATCAGAGGGTTTAGCGGGGCCGAATTGATGTGTCTCCTGTCCTTTCTGTTAAAAAGATCACCTTTGTTGAAGAAACTGGATATCCACACACATCCACACAAGTACCGAGGCTTCAACAAATGGAAGAGGGTCTGAAGATGCCACGAGGTGCTATTATGCGAGAGGGGTGGCTTTGATACACTTGCCATGTGAGATCCCATCTACCATGACGTTTAGAGATAGATGACTTGCAGGATTACATACGAGAATGTCACGGACAAGTTTTGGTCAGAAAATATTTTGCTGTGACTTGAGTGTTGGTAACAACTGAATGTAGTGAATAGATGCAGGTGCAGAGCAGTACTGAACTCTGTAGTCTGGAATGCCGTAGAAGGTTGTGCCGGTGGTTTGCTTTCTTTTGTGATGTGTTGTTATATCAGCGTGTGGCGGTTAGTTTGGAGGTGGACTTTGCTGTGCTTCTCAAGTATTCAGAAACGGTGAAACTAATATGAAAATGGTTACCATTACCAATCTATAATAGCTACTAGTATACATTCCTAAGGTCTATTTGTAATAAAGGAACATCTGAGGAGGCTTGTGTGCATAACTATTATATTTTTTGTAATTTTTGTCGTTGCTGATCAGATATCCATTTTAAGATGCTGAAGACCAGTGGTTTACAAGTTACTGGGATATTAGTAGCAAACCAGCTGCGATAAACAATCCTCGCTTGATCCACATCTTCCGTGGTATATTTCTGCAGTCAGGATCAAGCATCTGAAATTTTAGCTGGGACATTTATCGTGTTTTTTAATGTAAAGCAAGGATAAAAGCATTTGCAGTTGAAACAACCATCTGCCTGCATTTAGTGAAAATGAAAACACAAGCTAGAGACTAATCATGAGAGATTCACCAGCCGACTATGCCACCACCGCGTTGCTGTTAGAAAGTAACAACGCATATACGAGTAGCAACAGCTTACCAGGAGGTGCATACTTGATTTATACTGCCACTAGAATAGCAAAGATGACAGTCCATTCGTCGCCAGATTAAAGCACCAGGGCATTGTCTAGTTGAATATCTACTCGTATATATGGTGAAACTGGTAGACACGCTGCTCTTAGGGGATTGACAGCTTATCCGAATATTGACCAGATGGTTGCTGGATATACCTCATCTCATTGTCAAAGCGGATGCCTTGATCCACAGCATGCAGCGACAACGTTCACGACTTCGTTAATTATGCCACCAACAAGAGCCCCATCTAAATGAAACCTCAGACCAGTACGACATGAAGCCATTCCACGGACCAGCATAAACATGTCTTGCATAGGTATGCATACAACGCCTATGCTATGGTTACATAATTAAGTTTTATATATCGCACAATCGGTGCACTCCTTTACCACATTGTCACCTAGTTGGAAGTTAGAACTATTGCTGGAACACCAGCCCACAAACTATTCCTCAGATAAAAACCTCTGAATCTCCCTTCGCCGCTCTCTTTCCTCTTCAAGAATACATGAAATGGTGTACATTGTGACGCCCACAACACCAGCAGTCAATCCACGGTAGACAATCTTCCTCCTCCTCCTTGCTGCCTCGATGGCCACCCTATCAAAAAGGCATTGTTAATGCATAAATATTTAGGACAATATATTTTCATTTGGGTTAAATCCAAATAAGGAAAGATCATAGTGCCCTATACCACGTGGCAACCAATGATTCTTTAAGTTCACCTAATGCTTCAAATATCTCATCTCGTGAGTCTTTTTCCTTCCCTGCAATGCTCCCCTTCTTCGTAGCCTTCCCAACTCCATTGCTGTATCCAACCTAAGGCGAACAAACACCACTGAGATGGCAATGTCATAGAGCCTAGTAATGCAAGGACTGAAAACATACTTAGGTGACAATGTTTTGTCCATAATTGTGCACAATGGTTTGTAACAAATCTTTCATAATACTCCCTCCGTCCTTAAATATGCCGTTTAAGACAAGCCATTTAACTAATTTTCTTGTCTTAAACGACATATATTCGAGAACGGAGGGAGTATAATATAATTTCGAACAGCTATCCTATGTGTTCTGGAAAAATAAAATCAGCAGTATAAGGGAAGATAAACTTGCTAAGCATCCATGCAGTTCATTTTGGGGTTAATATGTCGGAACACTAAAGAGATCATTGCTGCAGTTGGAAAGCAATGGATAGTGCAGAAATATCCACATACTTGTATTCTGTATGTATCTTCCAGTTTAGTAAATCTTCTCTTACCAAACATCATATATCTGCATATTCTCAGACAAAGCAACATTCTACCACTACTGTTCAAATAGAAACGATAAGCAATATCCCTCCCACTTGGTTAAAAAGTGGTGAATAATTCCACCTAACAGTAACCTGCACATCTAACCAGATTCTGTACAGTGTAATTGCAAACAAAAGCGCAGAAAATAGGGGCGTCACCTCCCAATTTCTGGAGGCATGGATGATGTGAACCTGCAACAGCGGGTTAGTCTAGCTGTTACGAGGCAAACTGTGAACAGCCCGAATCAGTTGTGGTCAGATTTAGTATTTTGGTGGTAAAAAAAAACGATGAGCCTCTGAAATTCCTAGTGAATTTAGCTGTCAAAGGGCAAACCGTGTAACAGTTACGACCAAATTTAGTATTTTTCGCAAAACAATGAACTTGTGAAATTCGCCGAAACTAGAAAGGCCAGATCTTTGGCTGGGGCGATTAGCCTACCAACCGCGCAGGCTGATGATTTCACGAGAAGAATTAATCGATCTATCGATCGATCCAGAGCGGAATACGGAGCGTACCTGAGAGGAGCGGGAGGCGAGAGGCCCAGAGCCCACCGCCGACGACAGACGGGGCGACGGAGCCAACCGGAGAGCGGGGGTGCCGATCCTCCGAGCCACATAGCGCAGCGCCATGGCACCAATCGACCGGATCTGAGGGAGGAAGACGGCACGGGGTAGGAGACGCTTGGAGCGGCTAGGGTTTTGTGATTCTTACAGGCGACGGCGCGACGGGATTCCCCTCTGCTGCTGCTGCGCGAGGAGAGAAATTTCCTCTTGAACACCCACCACCTTGTACGACCGTGTGGGCCGTGGGCTTGCGTGACAAACGGACCCATCTAGGAAACCTGAAAGATATTCGGAAAAAGTCCGTTTTACATCCCTAAATTGTTACAAAAGTACGATTTTGCTCCCTCATCTGCGAAACCAGATATATACTCTCTCTTCGAACTCACCATACCAGCTCAGATTTCCTCCCTCCACGGTTTGACCCCAGTTTCGTCTGGTGGGACCGGTTCGTCAACGACACAACCCTTTTATGATAGGTGGGTCCCGCTCGTCATCCTTTTCTCATCTCTTCTCTCTCCCACCCCAACTCTGTCTCTATCTCCCCACCCCTCCCCCTCTCGGTCTCTCCTCCACACCCTGTCTTGTTCCCCTTGGCTGGAGAGGCAGCCCGCAGCCGTGTTAGCCGCACGATGGCCTGTGTCCTCGTGGATCCGGCGGACGCGCTGCCACCGTCCCGACCTCAACCGCATCGTCTCCATGCCGGCCGCGCCTCCTCAACCCGCGGTCGCCCCTGCGCCACCGCCATGGCTACCGACCCCGTCGCCACCACCAATGGTCTGTGCACTCCCTCCTGTTTTTCTAGGTGTAGTTGTTCTAGATCTAGGTGTTAAACATGCATGTACAAGTGTTTATCCCTATTTATCAAGTTCTACCCGTGAGTTGGTGGGTGGTTACCTCGAGCTCCCTAGCCTTTGCGATCCCCTTTGCCTACAAATCTACCACTTGGGTACCCCCTAGTGGATTGTCGGTCCTAGAGTCCGACAGTTGGCGCGCCACGTAGGGGAGATTGCAGGGCATCTACAGCTAGCTCGATGGCAGCCCCATCACGCGACGTCGTTTTTCCTAAAGCCCTCGAGGGGATCCCAGAGCACCTCGAGGGGGTCAGCTTCTTCGCCAAAGTCCACAGTAGCGACACCTCCGACTCCGGCTCGGTCGGCAACGCCGCAGCCGACCCGGCACTCGACGAACTCTCAGTTCCGATCGGGTCTGACGGTGAAGGTCCGGAGGCACGCCCTCGGATCGTCATTCCACTCTTCCACCGCTCAGGCGTGTTGGCTCTACGGGATAGAATCCCGGACCTGCTGCCTCAGCGCAGATTCCCATCGCCCGACGAGATCGTCGCCGGATTAGATCGCATCCATAACACCCTTTCCGACGGCATTGCTATGTCGGAGGAAACTCTCCGTGGGTCGGCTGCACGATTCCCACTCAGCTTGAGAAACGCTGCTGTTATGTACTCTGATGGCTTGTGCAGGCCGCCGGCCCAGATCCCATCTACAGCTAGCTCAATGGCAGTTTTTCGATCTGGCGTCTCCTTTGACGAGCAGCGTGCGGCGTACGTCGCCGTCCACAGCCACCACGACGAGTATTCATGATGGTCTGTGCACTCCCTCTTGTTTTTCTAGGTGTAGTTGTTCTAGATTTAGGTGTTAAACATGCATGTACTAGCCATGTTTTAAGTCTATCAGCGCCGCCTCCTTGGCCTGCGTCGGCCGCCTACTGCGGAGGCCTGGCCTCGGAAGTGGGCCGGTCCCTGCCTCGCCATGTGTTGTGGGTCCTCGGCCTACCCCGCTGCCGGAGCTTGGAGTCGCGCTGTTCCGACTTGGAGCGCCACCGCTGTCGCTCGCGCGGCCCCTCGCAAGCGCGAACGAGCAGCGGCAACACAGCGTAGGGACGTCGGTGCAGCAGCGCGTTCCAGCCCTGCTCGTCCTTGCGCTTCGCCTCGCCGCGCCTCCGCGCCCCCGCACTGGGCGTCGTCGGCGAAGGGGGTGGAGAGAGGAAGGAGATAGCGGAGGGAAAGAGAGAATGGACGAGAGACCTGGCATGTAGGCCCCCGCTACCTATTGACATAGAGTGGGGCCCATCGATTGGAGTCCGACGTGGCGCCGAAACGGACAAAACCAGGTCAAAACCTGGGAGGAAGGAAATCTGAACCGGTTTTGTGAGTTTGATTGAGGAGGACGTATCTGGTTTCGTAGTTGAGAGAGGTAATATAGACTTTTTCCAAGATATTCCCACAAAATTTTGTTTTCTTTATATATACAACACATACACGCACTATACTACCACGAGGCATTTCTTACCTCAGGTTAGTTTTTTTTTAAACACACATAATGTAGAGATAGACGTTGGCATACAGCATGCATACGACATCTTGCTTTGTGGACGTCTCCGAACAGATCTATCACCATCACTAATAGAATAATTAGCTACAAATATGACGACCTATGCAATAACAATATATTTGTTGGAGCGCCACCGCTGTCGCTCGCGCGGCCCCTCGCAAGCGCGAACGAGCAGCGGCAACACAGCGTAGGGACGTCGGTGCAGCAGCGCGTTCCAGCCCTGCTCGTCCTTGCGCTCCGCCTCGCCGCGCCTCCGCGCCCCCGCACTGGGCGTCGTCGGCGAAGGGGGTGGAGAGAGGAAGGAGATAGCGGAGGGAAAGAGAGAATGGACGAGAGACCTGGCATGTAGGCCCCCGCTACCTATTGACATAGAGTGGGGCCCATCGATTGGAGTCCGACGTGGCGCCGAAACGGACAAAACCAGGTCAAAACCTGGGAGGAAGGAAATCTGAACTGGTTTTGTGAGTTTGATTGAGGAGGACGTATCTGGTTTCGTAGTTGAGAGAGGTAATATAGACTTTTTCCAAGATATTCCCACAAAATTTTGTTTTCTTTATATATACAACACATACACGCACTATACTACCACGAGGCATTTCTTACCTCAGGTTAGTTTTTTTTTAAACACACATAATGTAGAGATAGACGTTGGCATACAGCATGCATACGACATCTTGCTTTGTGGACGTCTCCGAACAGATCTATCACCATCACTAATAGAATAATTAGCTACAAATATGACGACCTATGCAATAACAATATATTTGTTGGCCATTATCAACTTAAATACATTATCGCATTGAAAATATGTTAAAGATGAATACCTACAACACTAATCATGCATATGTTTTTTACTCGGAACTGATAAAGTTTGAACCTTTTTAAATCCTAATACGCCTTAAATGGAGAAAATGGGGGAGTACATTTCCTCTCAACCTTCGAAACATCATATAAATAGTCAATAAAATTCTAAAAAGAAGGCAATCCCCAAATCCTCTGCATTGATGGTCTCAGACAAATTTACATCCCTAAAAATGTTTTTTAAAGAAGTTGGGATGGAGCTACACAACATTTTCCTGATTCTCAAAAAAATTGGTGGGCTTACTTAGCCTTTGTTGTCCACACTATAGAGCCAACGATTGCCCTAACATTATTAGAGCCAGGTTATTAATTCAGCATGCTCCTGGCTATATGATCTTACCATCATCCTAAGCCAGTCTAATAGGTCACTCATATAATAGCTGGCTAAATGTATATGCCGCAACATTAATACTTGGACATCTCTCCTCTCTCATCCTCTCACTAAGTTTATTGGACTCCGTGTTGCAGTCGGGTGAGAGCATGTTGTAACCTTACAGCCCGTTTATCTGCACTCTCCTCCTCTCTCTTCCAACTCAGCATAAAAATAATGTGGCACCTTATTCAGCATACTTACGTCGCCTTATTGTACTTGCTCTTAAATAAACAACGCAAATCTATTTTTTAATCAAAAAATCGTAATTGGAAAAAAAGGCCTATCGAGCGGGGTAACACGTTAGCACGCTTCAAAAGAGGACATTGACCAAAGAAGACAAGATCTTTTAAATAAAAGAAAACCAAAGAAGACAAGACCTAGCAAAACAAAATCGAAACATATTTTGATTTGAATTTTACGTTCACCTAGCAGAGAGAGGCACACGCCGCTGGCACATGTTTTAAAAAAATACAACGTGAGAAAGGGTCCTGACTGCGATCTACAGGATGAGAAAGAGCCCGAGCCGCTACCGTACAGGACCTGTTACCCACCACCTGTCAAACCAATAGGTCAATATTTGACAACCATCGACCGTTGATCATTAATTTGCTCGTTCTTTCTTAGTATAGAAGAATAGAAAAAACATCGGGAGAAAGATACTCACCTATATTCCATGGATCGAAGGCTTAGTACAACAAGCTCCTGGCATACAGGAGGAGATTACTAGAGGCGGTAAAGAAGAGGCCTCTGGAGTTTAGCAACATGAAGCCATGCAACCCTGCCAGACATGGAGATGTGGGATCATTTTCCTCTAGCGACAACTCCAGACGTCTAGGTCGTGAAACAGATTTTGATTTGAACATAAATAGTCCCAATGATCTCACGAGCTATTATGCAAAACAGCAAGAGGAGGGTTGCTTTGACGAATGCATACTAATATAAAGAGATGGGGTGCAGGAGCAACTGGGATGTTTTGTAGCGAGGCAGAATGCCACAAGTTATTGGCTCGTAGCATTTGTTCTTTGAAAACGTGAACAGGTTATCGGCATCTCGTGAAAGTACAAAAAAAAAAAGAACAGCAAAAATCAAACAAAAATTAGCTATGGTGAGAGAAGCTCGAACTCTTGACCTCAGGATCACTCGCTTTAGCTATGAGACCTACGCGCTAGCCAACTGCGCCACCACCCCGTTAGTGTCCTTTCCTGTTAAGAAATTTATCATGTTTTAGAGCGTAGCACACCAATACGACAAAAGTAAAGACAGAACGGAAACAGTCAAATACCATGCGTGCGTGTTCATTCTGCCAACAAGCAAGACTGCAACCGACGCGATTGTTTTATGGACTTCATCCTTAACACTTCCATAGAACTCAAAGAAGCATGTATTAAGCGCTTGAGTTATAACAATTCATATCTTTGTTGAGCCCGGCACTATTTCTTTTGTAATAATTATCCTTGATTCCAGCGTTGTGATCTTTAGTCCTTTCCTCTTGATCGGATGGCCAAGCTTGTATCCTTTTAGGTGGTAAACTATAAATATATTCTTATTGAGCATGAAACAACTGCGGTTTCGTGGTGTAGTTGGTTATCACGTCAGTCTAACACACTGAAGGTCTCCGGTTCGAACCCGGGCGAAGCCATATATTTTTCTGTCTCACTTCTTTTATGTTTTTCCTTTCCTTAATGTTTCCCAGCATTTTTTCAGATTGTGATTTCACTGGTTCCGCAAGGAGAAAGAGACGCAAGAGTAATATAAACTTTTTCTATTCCACTTTTTTCTGTTTTTCCTTTCCTTGATGTTTTCCAGTATTTTTTTAAGCTGGTTCCGCAAGGAGAAGAAACGCATGTGAGCAATAATATAAACAAAATAATAATAATAATAACACGCAACCGACTTGAGCATAAACAAATCCCAACCTATAAATGCAAAAACCAAATTTCCAATCTCAACCGACAGCGACTGTGATGGACGCACATTACCACAGATGATATGCAGACGAGATGGGCTGATCCGTCACTCTCCTACTATTAACTTAGGACAACGAGAAGTGTATCATTACATGTAAGGTAACGCGACGAAAGCAACTGCGACGGATCGACCGGTAGTACCGGGAGATCCACCTAGATGTGGCGGGCATCAGTTCATGCGCGGAATTCGTGCGATATTTGCGCATGTCCAAATTCCCAATAATGTTGATGATGTGCTTTCATGAACGATTCCATCATGATGCTGTTTTTGCTCAACCTCAACAAGTGTCCCACCCAGTAGAATATCGGTACCAAGGAAACTGGAACATGTTTTCATTTGAATATAATTTGGCCAAATTCAGAAAATTCAGCTCAGATTCAGAGATCGGACATAAAACTCTAGTAAATTCTAATTACATTCGGTAACCGAGTTTTACCGGACCCTCCTGGTCAAAGAATCAAGCCAGTTAATGAAATGAAACCCTGCAGCCATCTGCCGTAACAGCCATGTTCCTTGAGGCCGCCCAATTGAAGAATCAGTAGCTGAAGTAAAGCTCCATCCAAAAGAACTCACCAGATGCAGAGTCTTATCAGACACAATGTAACAGTGGTGTAACATCAGCGAAAAGAGGAGGGAAAGCGCGACCCTTGTAACATCCTTGTGCTTCTGAGATGCTACCAATCCAGCATGTCACGACCATGTCCAAAAGCATCACCGGGAGCACATCTACTGATGGCCTTGCCAAGTTCGTCTCCTGTAGACCAAATCCTTCCACAAAAAGAAAGGTGTTGTTCAAGTCTCCAAGACTATTCTTCAGATAAGAACCGTATCATGCCGGCACAGTGCCGCCGCATACGTGTTGGCTGCTCAGAGGTTACCAAAAATCTCAAGGTCGCATGATCTGCCCATGTCCTTACAGCACACTGCATCTTAGTATCCAATTGATTCTTGGTAGGACCACTCGCTCTGACTTCTTCTGTTCATACCCCCTAGCTGCTTGCCGGTTGATCACTTCATACATAGCAAACGTATCAAAGATGATCAGAAATGGAAATAGCAAAACATAGTTTTACCACTAATATTCTATATATGCTAGTTCTAGGGAATGCGAGCGATTTTTATATGATGAGAGATATTCTATTTACCGCCGTGCTAGAATGCGGCAGGCATGTTGGTTTTCCCCTGACATCTTATATTATGCTTGCATGGTCAATCTAGGGGAAATTATAATACATAGAACATGGAATTGTATCAGATCTCAAACACCATATGGTCAAGCCTTATTTGATATGATTCTACATCAGCCAAATGCACAGGCCTCTAATTTATGAATTCTTTCAGAGATTACAGTAAGCAGGTGATGGTTGTTGGTACATACAGAGCAGAAATAAAGGTTTTAACTCATGATGCTAGTATGTGCACTAGTTTGCTGCCCTGATGCAAGTCCATGTTGCACTACTCCTTATCCTGTCGGTATCAAGAAAGTAATGCTGAACCCAATTGTTTGGAAACTGGGCCACTTGTTTCTGCTAATTTGACGGAATTGTCCATTGAATATAATAGTGATTGAGTGAAATGGATGTACAACCGCCTCAGCCTACTTCATCTAGGCATATAGTGATAAGATAGGACTGCAAACTGCCAAAGAAACTAAATGTCCAAACTGATCTATCCGATGCTGGTATCAGACCAATTGACGACAGTGTTTCCTCTAAAAGACTAAGTGACAACAATTTGATATGCTCAAAGATAGGATGCGACAATTTGATTAAGCTGAAGTGCTAAAAAGGATGATGCCGAGTGATCGAATTATGACTTGTGCATCCATTTGCATTTCAATTTATCAATAACATGCACTGACCTGTAAAACATCCTACTTGACTGCGTTGGTGTTAAGTTCCGGTTCCGTCAGAGGAAGACGGCGGCTCAGCCCCCAAAACTGGAGCAGCCGTACCAGCCAGTAACTCTTGAATCACGTTCTCTTGTGCCATTGCCATCTGTGGTCCATAACCAAATAAACTTGGCGCCTGCAAAGAATTGGGACCCTGAGCTTAAGCTAAGCTTGGTGTGAAGTTCTGAATATTCTGAATATAAAGGAAGGAACAATAACCTGAGGTGTTGATGTCAGTGCATCATTAGGATGAAGAAAGGGATTTCTAGGCTGAGCCATGCGGTTGCTTTGAACTTGGTTTGTTACATTAGGTACACTGGTAGCTGCAGATGAGATCTGAGGCATCGGGTTGTTCATGAAGGGTGGTACTCTTTGCATCTGACTGAGGAATTGCGCCGCCGGTGGCATACATGCTGAATGCAAACCCATGCTAATCGGAGGCATGAGTTGGTGAGCACCCGGGAGCATCATCGGCGCCATCCCGGTACTCATCCACATGATCTGAGGCACACAAAACAGATCAGTTTACATGCTGAGACTATGATAGAGCAGGATACAATGCTGTATATATGCAGAGCAATTGGGAGATGCCATTTCAGACCTGGACTTGCATTTGCAGGGACTTCAAGTACTCGATTGCCTCATCTAGTATAGACGCTTTGTCAGTCTGAACAATAATCAGAATCAACACTACTGACAGAACAGGAATCAATTTGGACAAGAACATAGCAGTGTCATAGAAATTGCTACTCCACCTTGTTGCAGTGAGGCACGAGTTCTTGCAAAGCTTTCATCTTTTCATTGATCCGGTCCCTTCTCCTCTGCAACAGAGGACCTCACCCAAATCAAGAACACACCATGGTAAATTGGTAACTGCAAATGGCACAACGAGCTAAAGGCTAAAGCTCTTGAGAGGGCCTTACCCGCTCCGACATGTTGTGGACCTCGGCGGCGCGAGCCCTGCGCTTGGACGCCGCCCGCCTCGACGGCGGCGTCTCGTCGACGGCGTCGAACTCGGCGTCCTGCAAATGCTTTACTTTTCTCTCACCAATTCGAACTGAATTTACGCAATCTGAAACGCACTGCCACCGACAGAGAAATCAAGAAGACGAACCTCGCTGCGGCTGTCGAGCTCGTCCCTGCTCCTCTTGAGCAGCGCATTGCTGTTCCAGCCGGTGGACGTGGACGCGCCGGCGCCGGCGTTCGGCTCGTCCAGCGATGGCGGCGCCAGCGCCGCGACATCGTCGATGTCGTCGTCCAGGTGCAGCGCCGGCGCCGCGAGGTTGCTGCCGCAGAAGCTGGACCCGACCTCGCCGCCGGCCGTCCGGCTCGACCCGGCGCCGCTGTTCCCGCTCCTGGCAGGCGGCCGGCGCCGGGGCCCGCCGTCCGCCTGCGCGATGCTCTGCCAGAGCTGCGAGTACACGTCCCCGCCCATCGCGCCGGCGCACGGGAGCCACGACGCCGGCGGCGCCTCACCGGTGACGCCGCTCGCGCCCGTGTCGCCGCCGGCGAAGGCCCGGTGCGCCTGCGATTGCGCCACGACGGCGCCGTCCTGCCACAGCAGTTCCACCAGCTCGCCGTCCGGGCTGCGCCGCATCGAATGGAAAGTAAAAAAAATCAATCTTGCACGGAACACGCAACCCGAAATCAATGGAGCAGAAGGGGAAGGTTTCGTTACGGGAAGGGTCTCTTCTGGCTTGCCGGCGCTCTCTCGCCGCCGTCCATGGCGAGCATCCACTTCTTGGACCCCGGCTCGCCTAGGTACCTAACGCCCATACCCGATTTCAGCCAAAGGATACCAGAGCAGAAATATCACAAGAACAAAGTGATCGACGAGCTGAGCTCTGAACCTGACCTCTTCTTGTAGAGCTCCGCAACTTGTATGTATCAGCGATGCTCCGATCAGAAACAGAGGCGGGTGCGCCGCGGCAATCTGAAACCGGGCTCGCTCGCTCGCTCGGTCGTCGCTCCTTCCCGTTCAGGTTCAGAGAACGCAAGAACCCGTGGGCGGCTGCATCGGTTTGAGAAGGAGAGAGAGGGGAGCACAGTAGCAGTGGTTGCCCGGCATTTGTATGGAGGGGAGGAGGAGTTGACATCGCTGTCGGAGATCTTTGGGCCGGGACGCGTCGCCGTCAGCTCCCCTCGGAATCGGCAACTTGGACGGAGAAAAAGATTACTCTACCCGCTGCAGGAACGGCGCCAGTCGCCAGTTGCTGACTGCTCACTGCTGCTGTACTGTTGGTACAAGAGCAAAGTTTTTTTTTCTCTCCAGTGGAGTTCTGCTTTGATGGATATGGATGGAGCCCCTTGTCAGTTCTGAACAAGTTGGGAAGAACTCCCGAGTTGGCCTGAACCACTTGGAACCCGATCGATGAATCGGCAGCGTGTAGCTCTGCATTCTGAACGCAACTTGGGACCCGATTCCGATTTGCGGCTGCTGCCCTTCGATATTTTTGCAGCGTTGGCGATCTACCAGTAGCACTAGCACAGTGCAAATGTGGCGATCTGGACACGTGTGGGCCCCAGACGACGCCCGAATGGCTGCGTTATGGGTCATGGCAACGTCTGGTTGCAACGGCGGTATAGTTACTTTGGGTTATGACCAGCTTATAGGCGAGCCAATGTAACGGGGCAACGGGCGATGTCAAAATGGTAATGTTACTCTGGCAGCCTGCTCAACATTGTTCATAGGGCAACATTTTATTTTTGCTTTGGCCATGTTTAGTTACCACCCCGAATCTTTTCAACCATCACATCAAAGGAGAATCTTTTATGCATGGAGTATTAAATGTAGATGAAAAGGTGAAAAGTTACATGGATAGACTGTAAATCGCGAGACGAATCTAATGAGCCTACTTAATCCATGATTTGCAACAGTAATGCTACAGCAACCATCCGCTAATATGGATTAATTACCCTCTAATTACCATCGTTAGATTCGTCTCGAGATTTCCAACCTATCCATATAACTTTCCACTTTTTTCGTTTACATTTACAACTCTTAAATCGGTAAAATCAAAACCCGAAATCTGTGAAAAATCCTTTCGTGAACTAACACGAAGGGTCAAATGCCCGGTCATCGTCGTGGACGCGAGCGCTGATGGCACCTGCTCTTCTGCCCCTCGTGAGATCACATCATTATCTCTGCTCATCCGACACCGCAGGCATCCACGATGCCAACAAGTCCTTTCTGCTGCCACTGCCCAGTACGGGCTAGAGTAGTACCGTAATCCTCTCGGCATCCAGCAAGCCCGTGCAGACGAGCCATTTTCCAAGGATATATTTCATACGTTTGTAATCCGAAATTCCGAAGAATTAATAAAGTCCACGATACTGAACCAGCCAATACCAAATGGCCAAAGCACCGACACATGGTCCTAGCTCCTCAGATTTAATCCGTGTACCGCGCGTGCAGTGCAGGCAGGAAGCAGCTTGGCCACTCCGGTCTCCGGCACGCTTCATCGTGGCCGTCCCCTGTACCCATCGGGCGGTAGGCAAGTCCCTGACTCCCTGTGCTGTGTCTGTGTGTGTGGCGCTGACCCTGACATATCCAAGACCTGCTGCTGCATCAGGTGGACGCACACGGGCCACACGTCACACGGAACAACACGATGCTGAAGCCCCCGGCTGTGTCGTGTCGTCAAAATGTCCGGTCCGGTTCGGAGCCCGAGGTCCCAGTATCTGCTGCTCTCGCTGCCACTGCCAATTGCATCAGCATTCAGCAGCCAGGGCGCCAGGCACACGGCGGGCGAGCAGAGCTCAAGGAGGCCACCATCACATCACACGTACATCAGTACGTACGGAGTACAGTACAGAGCTACGGATATACTAGTATTCTCCGTACATCTGGCTGGGTGACGCAGCGAAATCACGACACCTGCATCACCGCACATCAGCATCTCATCCCTCCAACGCAGGCGCGCCAACGTTCATAAAACGGGCACAGAAGGTCAGCATGCACACATGATCAGAGTCAGAGGTCAGTAGTACGTACTATTTTTTTTTTCCCTTTCCAATTCTTGTTTTCGTTTCATGTCAACCATTGATCGGTTTCATCTCGAGATAGTAACATGGTATGCTTGTCAATCTATCTATACTACAGTAATACTACTGTGCTTCCTTGTCATATGGGGTTTATTTTGTGGCGACCATCCATCGTTCCATCCAAAATTCTCAAGCTGCAGGCAGGCAGCGCATCGACGTCGACGATCACAGCTTCTCGACGGGGAAGCCGATGACGGGCTTGATCTCGCGGGCCATGGAGCGCAGCTCCTCCACCTCCGAGGCCGTCAGGCTCCACCCCAGCGCGCCGGCGAACTCACGGGCCTGCTCCGCGTTCTTCGCCCCAGGGATCGGCACCACGTTGCCCTGGCACACAAGCCAGTTCAGCACCACCTGATGACCACCACAATTCGAATGCACAGATACAGCAACCCTGTCAGTGTTCGGCGAAATGCACACCCAAAAACTGTCTGAAGATGTGAATGTAGTATTAGCCATTGATGGCTGCACTTTGCAAGGGAAAACATTGTAGTTACAATTGAGTTCTGAATCTCTGATAGAGAGCACCTGGGTCGGGGTCCTCCCGTAGTTCCCTCCAATCTCTTTGATCCGGTTAATAAGCGGTTGGAGCTGCATGCCAACATGGAGGAGGCTTTCAGTGCTGAGAGTGTCAACGAACAAGGCACAGAAATCATAATAGTGGTTTCGAATTGCAAACCTTTGTCAGGAACTCTGGGGTGTATATCCGTCCTCGAGGCCCTTTCGGTGGATTGTCCGGAGTGTATTTCCCCGTCAGAGCACCTGAATCGAGGAAATAGATAAACCATTACGGGATTTCATATCAGATACTACAGCTGAAAGGTCAAATTAGCATCCACTGAGCAAACCATTCAGTTCTGAGACAGGCTATTATCTGTTTACACAATGCTAGTGAGCTTAACTTTGTCAACTGAAATAGGAAATTTCTCAACACGGCTCCTATTAACTAGTAGAAAAATAACAAAATGTATAGCAAATAACTGTAGTTCTACCTTGGGCTATTGGGGAGTAGGCAATCAAAGTAATACCAAGCTCATCACAAGCTGCTTTCACCCCATTTTCCTCTGGGTTCCTGTATATCAGACTGTAATTTACTTGATTGGAAGCGAGCGGAATCCCCCTCTTCTTGAGGCGCTCATAAGCGTCTCGGAGACGCTTTTCTGGCATCCAATATGAAAAATAAATGTGACCTTAATTAGTTTTACTGAAAAAGAAGAACCTAGCCTGTTTGATCAGAGCATATAAATTCTCAATTCTGAGGTCAGAGAACTACCGCTGTAGTTTGAGACTCCAACAGCTTTTACAAGACCTTGCTCAACAGCATCTCCAAGGCCATCCAGGTAACCTGAATCATGTAACATCAGTGAAATGGTGTGATAAGGAGGGTTCAGTATTTATGTGGTAATTCTTTTTGTCGGTACCTTCATTGCCCCATATCCCTGGCCTGAAAAGGAGACGCAGAGAGCAGTTAACCAATAGAGTCAACAGGGGAGAAAAAAATTAAGTCGGTAGAAAGGCTGATGAGCCAACCAATGAAGTTGGTAGAGCTCAACTGAAGAGACGCCAAGGCGGTCTAGTGAGGCCTTCAGTGCAGAAATGACACTTCCACGGCCAAATCTCCATGGAAGAGCTGCAAACTTTGTTGCAATGGCCACTTCTGCCTCTTCTTTTTGTTGCCTTTCCTTGATGAATCTGATGAAAAGAGAGGATTTCAGATCTTTATTTTGCGAACTTATGGTAAATACTGCTGGGAATTTAAGAACATGATACATGGCATACCTTCCCAGCAAACTTTCTGAATTTATTGCTCCTGATACCTAAATAACATAAAAGTTTAGAAAGTAATGTTAGTTTTGCCTAAAGAGGACCTAGGGGATGGATTACAAACCACGAATCATCTGGGGTCTTACCCCTGCTCCGTATACTTCAGCAGTATCGAAGAAGGTTATTCCACAATCGATGCTAGCATCAAATGCTCCTTTCGCTGCCTTCAGCTTCCTATCTGGTAAATTTTTCAGAGGGTGTTTGCTCATATCAGAGGACAGCCATTCCCATGTTTTGGAATGAAAAATAATAATGAGGTAACCGAACTAGCAGGCAACCAAGGCTGGTAGTATATTTGATTACAGCTGAAGAGTGTAAAAAAGAAATGCCAGTTGAACAAACTATTACATCCACAAGATATCCGCTCCGCTCCATATCCGACAAATAAATATGGATGAGGATATGGAAAAGGTATTATCCGCTCCGATCCGATCCGCTTTCGGCTATGGGCAATTCAACATGCACCTCATGTGCATGGGAAGCATGACCAGGATTTGAGGCCAACCAACGGCGACAGGATGCTAGAAATAAGGAATCCAAGTACAGAATTCCTTGATCACACTCTTTCGTCCTCTGGGTGGGGTGAACTATGTGGTGTTTGGTCATCATCCTACTATCAATTTGGATGGATGAACTTATTCTTTTGAATTGCAATAAATCTGAACCGAGTTTCAGCGCGGAGCAGCAAGCTTGGCACGAAGAGATCACAAAATGAGCTAACTTGCAAAAAGAATGTCACTGTGCTCTGTCCTACAAGGTTCATCCATTTAGCAACTAGTAGGCCTCATAACATTTGCACCTACTTTATTAACACACGCAAAAAAAAAATCAAACTGAAGATATCATTGTACTGCTTGTTCCTGCGCAACTTCCTAGAGATTATGGCACCTAATTTGCATAGCAGCAATGCTTTACCAAGTTAGACATGGCAATAAAGTACAATACTGATACTCTGTACCAAGCGGCCGATCAATTTGCAGGAAACAACAAAAACAGAGAGGGATTCGCAGAGTCGTGAATAGTGAGAGGAATTGGCGAGGAGGAAGGAGCACGTACCGTCCCACTGGAACTCGTTCCAGTAGGTGGTGTCGCCCCAAGACCACGCCCCGATGCCGAGCTTGGTCACCGCGACGCCGGACCCGCCCAGCGCCACCTTCCCGTCCTCCTCCTTCGCCGCCGCCGGCGCCGCGCCGGACGCCACCGCGCGGGGCGGCCGGAATAACGCCCGGCCCCGCCCCCCTCGGTCGGGGAGCGGCGGCAGGACGCCGCCGGCGACCTGCAGCGCCATCATCGCCGCGGCAGGTAGCTACTACTGTAGCTAGCTGTGTGTGCACGGGCTCGCCGTGGATTCCCCCCGATTCCTACCCCCAAGGTTTCTGGCGCGAGGCTGTCTGTGGTGGTGGCGACTGGGGAGGCGCGGGATTTGTTTGGCCAGGAGATGACTGGAGGACTCGTGGAGGCGCAGGTGCGTGCGCGGCTGCGTGTGGGCCGTCTGGCTCGCTCGGTCACCAACAAGCAGGAGGATACTTCCGTCGCTACCACTCGCCAGTTCATCACATCACACATCAGCGAGCCCGCTGGAGTATTAGATCAATGATTGTAAAAGTTGGCATAGTTCTACCGTAAGATTGTGATAAGGGCCCTGCTAATTCGCGCACAATAATATGCTGACCCGTGCACATCTCACGGGACGGTGGATTTTGTCCTCGAGGTTCATGGTGCTTAAATGGTCATATCTAAGAATGCTATGTCCCCGTCACTATCATAACACACATTTGCGCGCTAAACTTAGGTGTCACCAAGTAAAATGAATGAATTATTTAGTTGCACCGAGTACGCTCTCCTTTAAATTGTCATAACTTCTCATTTGAATTATTTCGCTCTCTTATGAGTCGGTGTCTTCGCATCCAATGTCTATTTCTCTTTTGAATCTCACTGGAGCATGTTGCTTCGGCATTTTTGCTCAAAAAATGTTTTCGATCAAATAAGACAAATTGTACATGCATGCCTTCTGAATCAGTTGGATGTTCCAAAAGGGAAATTAACACCATTCTTTTTTGCACGCAAATTCAGTGTATGGAAAATGCTGATGACATATATTCGGGGGAAAAAGTACACAATGTGGCAAATACTAAGAAACTACTACACTCATATACATCGCATCAGCATCACGAGATATATAGTTGAGCACTTTCTGAATTGTGAATATATAGACAATAATTACATAGTACATATATACTGGCCAGCAGCTCAATTTACAAAAAAAACCAAAACCTGTCCAACTAGTAAACACAAGTGTGAATATATAGAATCACATAGAAACATGTAATAAAGGGAATTAAACAACAGAAAAAAGAGAAGAACCCCGACCAAATCTGCTCATGCAAAGGCAACATGCCCAGCAAACATACGACAGAGTGACCAAACAATCAGAATCAGACAACTGCAAATGGCGGATGCTCCACAGATGCTTGCATTGGTTACGCCGAAGGAGGCGGCGCCAGGAACGGCATCGGCACGCCAGGGATGGAAGGCATCGGCGGCAGCGTGACCTTGGGGACGGCCGGCATCGATATCGGCGGCAGGGTAACCTGAGGGACGGCGGGCATTGGCGGCAGGGTCATCTTGGGCACGGCGGGTATCGGCGACAGAGTCGCCGCGGGGATCTTCGGCATCGCGGGCATGGGTGGCAATGTCGCCGCCGGGGCTGCCGACACGGCGGGCATGGGTGGCAAGGTTGCCGCCGGGACCGCCGGCACCGCGGGCATGGGTGGCAAGGTTGCCGCAGGGACCTTCGGTGCGGCGGACATGGGCGGTAAGGTCGCCGCCGGGACCGCCGGGACCGCGGACATGGGTGGCAAGGTCGCCGCCGGGACCTTCGGTGCGGCGCGCATCGGGGGCAGGGCGACGGCAGGCACGGTGGGCACAGGCGGCTTGGGCACGGCAGCAGGGATGCCGGGGATGGCGGCGGCGGGCGCAGCCGCCGGAGCCGTGTCGTCGGCGAGACGGCGCGCGGCGTGGGTCGTGCTGCTGCTGAGCATGAGCGCCATGACGAACGCCGCGGCGAAGAGACCTGAGGTGGAAGCCATGGTGATTCTGATTTCTGAGTTTGCTAACGGCCGGTTACGTACTGCAAGCTGCAAGAAGTAGCTGGAGACTGAAGCTGTTTGCTGGTGATGCAAAGGCATGAGCAATGCACGCCAATTTATAGCCCACTGCTTGTGAAGATTGGTCGTCAGCGAGATGAACATTTGGTTACCTTCCGGGCCATGTGCCCATGTCGAGACAATTGTTTCAAGAATTTGGTGAAGGAGGGAGATGCGGCGATCGAGGTGGATGCCGGCCGGTTACACACATTTTTCTCTGGTTAGCTCACCTTCTTGCATTATATGACATCAACATGCAGGAAGCTGAAGCTGTGCATCTGCACAAATAGCAGTTGGTTTCTGAATAAGAATTTTGTACGGGCATGGCCCACGGGGCTCCTTTCGTTACCCATGCATTAGGTGTTTATTAGGTAGAACAGCAGTCAACAAGCAGATATTCTGATATTCTGGTATTCCACTGCCTGCCAACACAACATTATGCTTTTGGAACAGAAGCTGCACATCTGCATCTGGTATTCGGGTTGTTTTTTCTCAACTATATACAATGGCATATGCCACCAGAAGAACTTTAAATATATGGCCACGGAATCTTCTTTAACCATTAGCTAAGGAGAACAACGGTCAACAGCATTTTTCAAAAGCGGGGGCTCCACGTTCAGGACTTCAGGGTCCAGTTGTAATCCTCTACTCCTCTCCCTTGCGTACCACATCTTTTAACATTTTGACTACATAGTTACTCTGGCTGTTCCAAAAAGAATGATGTTTTAGGATTTTTCAGACAGATTAAGGATAAATAGAAAAAACGCATGTACCCTCAGTTAGTTGAGTTACATGATATATAAGTTAGAGAAAAAATTGTTCCTCTTTAATTAGGCATGCACGAGTTTAATGCGCCAGATTTTTCTTACATGAGGTCTAAATCCCAAACCATCATTCTTTTTAGGACAAATTTTAAATGTTAGAACATCATTCTTTTTGAGATGGAGGGAGTATTACAGAAACGGATTAACTGAATCTTTTACTGCATACAACTCTTTTATAGCCATGTGATTTGAACCCTAGACTTCCAGCATATAAATCCAAGTGATTTGGGCATTTTTCATATTATGGTTGTAGAAGGCGGACAAATGGAATTTGGTTTATCACAAATTAAAAGTTTTGTATGCCTTCTAAAAATGTGGTCATAGCGTTTTCGTAAGTTCTTGCATGCCGAACTTATCATGCGTGTGTGATTTTTATTTTTGTGATGAATAAAATTCACACACATGCATGATGAGTATGTGTGAATTTTCGTAAGAAGTTCTCGCCCGCGCACAACAATATGCTAACATGTACACAAATGACAGGTTCTCATAGCTCTTGTTTTGAAAAGAAAATAGATATAGTTTTCACAAAAGATTGAAGAAAACTTTTCCTGCAAGGTTTTTATGAAAATGATTTGGAAAAAAACTCTCAAAAGGCAGGAAAAACTGTCTAAGAAAAGGCTTTCAACGAACTCTCTTTCTTTCTCTAAAAAAAGAGACTCCCTTTCTGTAAAACTTTTCCCAAACATCAAATCTTTTCAGAATTTTTTTGGAGAAAAACACAAGTAAGATTATTTTTAAATAATCTAAATAAAATAAGCAATCCAATTGACACTAGGATTATGTGCACTATGTTCCACATATGCTCAAAAAAAATTATGTGCACTATATGAAGTGTAGAGTTACAAACAGTGGCGGAGCGTCGTTGGGGCAAAACTGGGCAGCCGCCCCCGTCTTGCCGTGGGTGATTTTTTAAAGAACTTGGTTATTGCTTGTTCATCTTCAAGGCTGCATGCATAGAATTTTCAAAGGACCTGTATGGCTGCATGCATGTTCATACAGTAATTTAGACTCGTGGAAATTGCACTTTGAATTGTAGAATTGTATGAAGTTTATGTACACAAAAAATAATTATGCAGCCACTAATTAGTAATTAGCATGTAATCCCCCCCCCCCCCCCCCCCCCCTGAGTTTTCACCACGCTCTGCCTCTGGTTACAAACGACGCGATATGGTATAGCTATACTAAGTGTGTGAAACTCCATGTCCGCTCAACATCCTTTGACCTAGTCTTAGGCCAGTCTCAGTGGAGAGTGTCATGAGCATTAAATATCATGCCACATCAACAAATTTGCTGACATGGCAGTGCTATTTATGAGGAGGGTGTCATGGGATGAGAGAGGATGTCATGGTGATGACACTCCCTGGCACAGTTCTCAAAGTTTTCAGTCTTGGCAACCGTGCGATGACACTCTCCACTGAGACTGGCCTTATGTTTATTTGAGTGTGTTGCTAGGGAGTTTGGGGTAGGACCGTTGGGGGCACATGCTCCCCTATCACCCATAGACTATCAAAGAACACAAGGTGCAAGACAGTGAAAATTTTAGTACCTTAAATTAGGGTGGTTTTTGTGTGTGCGTGTGTATGTTCGATCTGAACCGATACTAGCTATGCATGCTTAAGCTGCGCGTCGTCTGCCTTCTAGGGCTTCATGCTCTCAAGTGTTGTAACGTCATTACCTCCTAAGGTCAAGAGCCGCTGAGCTAGGAGTCACGTCTCACGATCATAAATGCCTAATCAGCAGCTAGTTTGCTTGCATTCGTGCATATTGGCTTTAATGGCACGCTAATTGGAAAGGTTGTTGCATTGGACTTTGGACATTTGATGTTACGCCGGACTACCAGACAATCATGTAGATCCACCCTTGGTGCAAGGGGAAGCTTCGAAGAGAGGGGAAATAGAGGAATAAAATAAGGGAGGCAAGGGGTCTAAGCATCGCGAGTTGTGAAACGATCTCGTACTAAATGAATAAAACTTTCCAACCTTCGAGAAAAGGTCCCATCCTTCAATACCATGATTGGGTAAACCAGGCCAAATCATCAGTGAAATAGTTTGATCGGGTCGACTAGGCCCGATCATGAGAATCTCTTGTTTAAGCAAAGCAATGACAATTCTATTAACATGTTTTTTTCTAATCTCTATTAACGTGCCTTCTTTATACTGTGCCTACAGGGTGGAGGTGAAGGAGAATGGCCGCATGGAAGTGATGCCATTTGATTCTTGCTTCTCTAGGTTTGTCTCGGCATCAATCATGAATTTTCAGCCAATACATTCTCTAGATCTTGATCTACAACTACTGCACAGATAGACCGAGACAGTGGGACAAAACAAAAGAATGCAGCTCTCTATGCTTTGGCGCGCAACTACAGTTTGTCAGCACGACTGTGGAAGTGAACTAGCCGTAACCATGGAACTTCCAACTCTACCGAAAAAGTTTTTGCTCGGCCGTGTTGCACACTTTCCCCATTTTTTTTAGAAAAAAGACACATATTTCTATGGTTAGCTCAACATTTTGCATGACAATGACACTAAGCTCAAAGCGCAGGACGCTGAAGTTGTGGCTGCAAATATAGCTGGTTGGTTTCTGAACTATGATGACACAACAGAAGACTTTTACAATTACACGGGGGTCCTCTCGTTAATCAAAGTCAACAAGCAGATGCTTTTTTCAGTTAAAAACGGCATCAGGTCGAGGCTACGCACTTGTCCTTTCCACACTGCCTGCCTACACGCATCGTTATTATTCTGACACAGAAGCTGCACATCTGGTCGGTTTTTTCTCAACTATATACAATGACGTATGGCACCAGAAGAACTCTATATGGCCATGGAGTCTATCTTTTATCATTTTGACTATATAGTTATTAACGAAACGGATTAATGGAATGTTTTACAAATCTTTTATAGCCAAGTGATTTGAACCCTTAGATTTCCAAACAAGCACAAAAAATTCAGGTGATTTGATCCTTTTTCAAATTATGGTTGTAAAGGCTGCAAATTGAATTTATATATACCAATGCATGGTAAAGGAAAGGTAAACAACTTTTCTGTGAGGAAAAAAGGTTCACACACAGTGCTCTCTCTTATGGGACTTCCATGCTCTCTCTTATGGCGACTTCGTTGCATAGTGAGAGTTGCCTTGCCTCGCTTCGACTGGCAGGCCTCCCACCTCAGAGAGCAGATTTGGCTCGTTCCCGGGACAATACGTCAATAAAAGCAAATATGTTTTTTTTTCCTTGCCTAGCCTGGCAAAGCAAACAGCGGCAAGCCTTCCAAGCATCTGTATGATTTTTCACACCATGAATGAATTCAGGAGCTAATAATGTAATTCAGCTGCCCCGACAGATGAGCCAACAAGGCCATACGATGTAGCTCATTTTTGTTATGGTTGTGGAAACATAGCTTTTCTTTACTTCATTTTATTTATTTATTTTTCAGGGCGAAAATTCAGTCATTGAAACACAAATGAAAAAATTATATTGGTGAATGAGAGATGAGTACTTCCATTAGACAATGAAACACAAATAACCAAATCGAATCCATATATATTCATACCATGCACACTCTGTACATATACAAATAAAGTAACCAATGACAAAACCCGGGACCCTGTCCAAACTAATGCACATACAGATACAGAATCACACACGTACATCATAAATTCATCGGCAAATGTGACATACACTCCACAAAAGCACTGAATCGTCCATGCTTGATTATGCCGAAGGAGGCGGCGCCAAGAATGGCATCGGCACGCCCGGGATGGAAGGCATCGGCGGCAAGGTGACCTTGGGGACGGCCGGCATCGGCGGCAAGGTGACCTTAGGGACGGCGGGCATCGGAGGCAGCGTCAGCTTCGGCATGGCGGGAACTACCGGCATGGGGGGCAACGCCGCTGCGTTCGGCATGGCGGGCACCGCGGGGATCGCCGCCGGCACAGCTGGCATGGGCGGCAAGGTCGCCGCGGGGATCGCCGGCATTTGGGGAACCACCGGCACCGTCGGCACGGCGGGCATCGGAGGCAGAGCGACCGCCGGCACGGTTGGCACCGTCGGCTTCGGCACGGCAGGAATGCCGCCCGGGACGGCGGCGGCGGGAGCAGCTGCCGGCGCCGCCGTGTCGTCCGCGAGGCGGCGTGCGGCGTGGCTCGTGGCGCTGCCGGCGAGCATGAGTGCCATGATGAGCGCCATGGTGAAGGGAGATGAGCCGGAAGCCATGGGTGATCTTGATGTGCTCATGATCACTGCCCAGGTTACTAGCTAGCTGCTAGCCTGCTAGAGAAATGGCTGCTGCAAGATCAAGAACAAGCTAGGAACTGAAGTTTTTTGTGTACTGGTTGACGAAGAGACATGGGTGATGCTTGTCAATTTATAGGCCACAGCTTGTTCAAATTGGTCGTCACTGATGCGCTTTTGGTTACCTTCCGAGAGGGGAATTTGGTGAGAGGGGAAGTGTGGCGATCCAGGTGGGTGCCGGCCGGTTACATGCTTGTTCAGTTCTTCCCTTGTTAGCTCACCTTCTGCGCATCCTGTTGATTTCTGAACTATATGTGATCGCGTCAGCCGCTGGGCTTTATACGGTCACAGTGTCCTCTCCTTAACCATTAGGTAGAACAACAGTCAACAAGATTTTGTCATAAGGCTTCAGGGTTAGTTATGAAAAAAAGGACATCATCAGGTTCAGGCTAGGCAGTTGTCCTCTCCCCTGCCCACCACAACTTTGTGTGTTTGACTAGTTAAAAGGGAGAAATGGAAATGCCCTGCATACAATTGGTTTGTGAAACTCCATTTGCCATTACAACCAAGTGATTTGAGCCCTTTGATTCACAAGCAGTAAGCAAGGACCGCTGATGTAACCCATGTAATCTCCTGGTTAAAGGAGTATGTATTTCACTATGGTTCTAAAGGAGTTATACAGGGAGTAAAGAAGTGACAAAACGTACTCCCTCGGTCCAAAAAAAAGTCACCTAAAGAATTTTAGGACAGACAACAAGAAAGTAAAATGATTTTGATTGCCCCTAGGGAGTATAAACCAATGCTCGGTAATAAAGAAAAGGTTTAGCACAAAAAATTTCTAGCCTTCCTAAAGGTGTGGTTAGAGCATTTTGGAGCAACTTTCCTTCAGAGCTGTTGCTTGCGTCTGTATGAATTTTATAGCACGGTGGGATCTCCATGCTCTCTCTTGGGATATATCCACTCCTTTGAGCATTTGATCATTTTTGGCCTTTTCATCACCAAGAATTGATTATTTCTTAGAAATCAACGTAGTGTGTTAATCGACCATTATCTGTTTCAAGGATAATACGGTGAAACTAATTAGTTTCCACTAAGTTTATATACGCTTTAACTATATTAAATTCATATATCTTCAGATTATTCAATATCCATTTTCTTGTAAATCACTAAATCATAGGAGCGTATTTTTAATGCTTTTTTTATGGTAGTATTAACATATTCTTTAGAGAAGCCAGGTTACCCAAAAATGCCTTCTAAAACTTTGTATTCGTGAGGACTAGGACTAAGTATGTTTATTGAGAATGGATTTCATTTTTTTTTTCAGGACAAAAATTCATCCATGAAACAAAAAAATCGTGTTGCAATGATCAAACACAAATGAACAAATCGAACCCATACATAGACATAGCCGAACACTCTGTACATACATTATACAAAGTAATCAATGACAATACCTGGGACCTCTCCAAAGTCCAAACTAACAAAGGAATCAAAGGAAGTATTCGATCCGGCGACTCATCAACAACAACCTGACATCGGCAAATGCTAGACACAGAGACACTCCACAAAAGCACTGAACAATGCTTTGATCATCATGCCGAAGGAGGCGGCGCCAAGAATGGCATCGGCACGCCCGGGATGGAGGGCATCGGCGTCAGCGTAACCTTGGGGACGGCGGGCATCGGCGGCAGCGTCACCTTAGGGACCGCGGGCATTGGAGGCAGCGTCATCTTCGGCACGGCGGGAACGGCCGGCATGGGGGGAAACGCCGCCGCGTTCGGCATGGTGGGCACCGCGGGGATCACCGCTGGCACGGGCGGCAAGGTCGCCGCGGGGATCGCCGGCATTTGGGGAACCGTCGGCACGGCGGTCATCGGTGGCAGAGCGACCGCCGGCACGGTTGGTACCGTTGGCTTCGGCACCGCAGGAATGCCGCCTGGGACGACGGCGGCGGGAGCAGCTGCTGGCGCCGCCGTGTCGTCAGCGATGCGGCGTGCGGCGTGGCTCGTGGCGCTGCCGGCGAGCACGAGCGCCATGACGAGCGCCGTGGCGAAGGGAGCTGAGCCGAAAGCCATGGGTGACGATCTTGATCGTGCTCACTGCAGCAGGTTTATGGCTGCTGCAAGATCAAGAACAAGCTAGAAACTTAAGCTGTTTACTGGTTGATGCAAAGACATGGGCGATGCATGCCAATTTATAGGCCACAGCTTCTCCAAATTGGTCGTCACCAATGAGCTTTTGGTTACCTTCCAAGACGAGAATTTTGTGAGGGGGGAGATGTGGCGGTCCGGGTGGGTGCCGGCCGGTTGCATGCTTCTTCAGTTCTTCCATGGTTAGCTCACCTTCTGCACATCTGGTTGATTTCTGACTTCTATGATCGCGTCAGCAGCAGAGCTTTATATGGTCACAGAGTCCTATCTCCTTAACCATTAGGTAGAACAACAGTCAACAAGATTTTGTCATAAGGTTTCAGGGTTAGTTATGGAAAAAAAGGGCATCAGGTTCAGGTTAGGCAGTTGTCCTCTCCCCTGCCCACCACAACTTTGTGTGTTTGAATATAGTTAAAAAGGCGAAATGGAAATGCTCTGCATACAATTGGGTTATAAAACTCCACTAGACCATTAGAACCAAGTGATTTGAGCTCTTTGGTTCACAAGCAGTAAGCAAGGATCGCTGATGTAACCCATTTAATCTCCTGGTTAAAGGAGTTATATGTACTTCACTATGGTTATAAAGGAGTTGTACAGGGTTCTCGGAAAATGCTCACGGAACTCTGTGAATTTTGTAGCACGGTAGCATCATTGTTAAGTTTTCAAAGTTTTTTTTTCCCAATTTTTTCCGTCATCAGGGAAAATCAGTGAATTTAATTTCTAATTTCAGTTACAAAATTTTATTGTTTGACGATTTAAAATTCCGAAAAACTTGTTAAGAAATCTATAGAATTAGTATTCACACATGGCCTGTATATAAATTGTTTGCTCCTTGTTCTTCAAGCTAGGTCCCTGACACCTCTCTCATGGTCACAAACAAGCTACAGTTGGTTCACAAACAAAGTTCAAATTAATGAATTTTCTTACTCAAAATTATTGATCTTGATCACAGGCAAGAAAAGGCGCAAGTTCGTGAAATTGCTCCCAAATTTTAAACCTTGGGTAGGGCTTCCATGCTCCCTTAATTATTTGACACCATGTATGAATACGGTAGGCAAGCCAAAGCTGCAACTTTATTTCGCAGCATAGGCATGGCGACCATTTTGTAACGATTTTCTAACCACTTGAGATTTCTGTATTTTAGGCCACTGGTTACGCTGTTGGAAATTATGGTGTTGGCTTGAGCAAGTGCTAACACCATATATAAGGCGTAATAGATTTTTTTTTTGGAAAAATCCTAATATTATATAATATAAGGCCTAATATAAATTCTGCAGTCATATTGTACATCATATTTATCATACGTTTATTTCTGTAATATATGCGATCATGCACATAAAACTAAATATGCCGATTGAAAATGCTTTTTATTTTTCTTCTGCGGTGGGAAAAATTCAGTCTATGAATTCATTGAATTGCCAAGAAGATATGAGTAGTGCCATCATACAATTAAACACATTGTGATAAAATTGAACCCATATACAACATATCTGAACATATACAAAATAATCAATGATAAAACTGAATACATCTCCAACAAATACATACATGATACATTGTATAGGACGAGTGGACAACACACATCAAAATCAAACAAATTGCATACTCGATCGAGCGACGTACTCAACGATCAGACATCGGCAAAAATAAATGACAGACACTGCACGCGTGCTCGATTACGCAGAAGGAGGCGGCGCCAAGAACGGCATCGGCACGCCGGCGGGGATGGCGGGCATCGGCGGCAGCGTCATCTTCGGCACGGCAGGCATCGGCGGCAAGGTAACCTTTGGGATGGTAGCGGGCATCGGCGGCAGCGTCACCTTCGGCACGGCCGGCATGGGCGGCAACGCCGCCGCCGCGTTCGGCACGGTGGGCACCGCGGGCATCGGCGGCAGGGTCGCCGCCGGGACGACCGTCGGCACGGTGGCCATCGCTGGCGCGGCGGCCGCCGCCGCGGGCACCGTAGGCACGGCGGACATGGGTGGCAGGGCGGCCACCGCAGGCACCGTCGGCATGGCGGGCATCGGCGGCAGAGTCGCCGCGGGGATAGCGGGCACCGCCGCCGGCATCGGTGGCAGAGTCGCCGTGGGGACGACCTTCGGTACGGCGGGCATCGGTGGCAGGGCGACGGCAGGCACGGTGGGCACCGGCGGCTTGGGCACGGCAGGGATGCCCGGCACGGCGGCGGGGGCTGCTGCCGGAGTCGTGTCGGCGAGGTGGCGCGCGGCCTGGCTCGTTCTGCCGCCAGCGAGCATGAGCGCAGCAACGAGCGCCGTGGCGAAGAGAGCCGAGGAGGAAGCCATGACTAGGTTTTGATGTTCTCTTTGGCTACAAGGTTAGCAAGAAGAGTGCTTGAGAGCTAGCTAGAAACTGAAGCCGTTTCGCTTGCTGGAGATGCGAAGCCATGGATGTTTTGCCGGGCAATTTATAGCTTCAGAAATTGTGAACTGTTACGCCACGTGGCATTGGTTGTTGGCCTTCCAAAATCCAAAGCATGGGCAGCCATGGCGGTTAGCTTATTCGCGTGCGTTTGGTTGATTAGCTCACCTTCTTGTAGCTGCCGAAACCACTTTGCATATATGACGCGAGGTTTTGGACTGCTGCGTTCTGCATTTCTGATGTGGTAGGCATGCGGCCTTGTTTAGATTCGTGAAAAGCGTCCCCTTTTCATGAAAAGTTATCCACCTAAAGAACCGTGTCAATCCATTTCTATCTCTATGCACGCTTCTATAGAAACAATATTTTTTCGTACTTTCCATCCCTTTTCTCTGGATCTAAACACGCCCAGAATCTTAGGTACAGCTGTACAAGTACAACCGTGACCGAAAGAAAGTTTTTCAGCCAATTGTCAACTTCCTTGTGGTATGCAATAAATAAGTACGACCTCAGGCTCGTCCGCGGTTAGAGCCTAGGGGGCTCTTCTCCCTTTTTCCCTTTTCTCCTTCCGTTCTTTTGATGTCTCTTCTTTCTCCTCAAAATATATGGGTGGGGGAGGGGCTCCATTGTTTGCGGTCTTGTGGAGAGATAGGGGGGGGGGGGGGGGGGGCTTGAGGCCCCACCGTCACCCCTAGATCCGCCCTTGCTAAATGACTATGTAAGTTTTTTGTGCAAACATTAGATGAAGTTTTCTCATTAACCTAATTAGCTCCAATATGCTCATGTAGATCTGAGATAAAAGCTTAAATGAATCATTATATCCTAAAAGATAACTTAGAAATATATATTTTATGCTCATTTTATATTGAAATTGTAAGGTTGTTAGGTGTTTTGCATATAATAATAGGATAGGTAATATTTTTTATTGAAACACAAGAAAAACTTCTCGCGTAGGTGTAAAGTGGAGCACAGAGTATTTGAGGCTTATCTATGCATTCATAAGAAATAATGTTTCTTGTTGTTTTTTCTTGTAAGAAATTAGTCACAAGTCTCATCATCTTTGTTTTTAGTTTTGGCCATGGGCCATGGTGGAATCCTTAACTAGTTCTTTTTGTATTTCCATGGTAGGTTTAGTTTTAAGTTTCTAGCCTATATATCTGAGATGATGAATCTAGTAGTTCCTCCTCATTATTCTTGTTCAATTTACAAAATAGTTTATATATATTTTTGTAGAATATGGACAGATATACTTATGTTCCAAACAAAAAAATCACACAATGAAGATCGCTACTTATATGTAAATGAGTAGATAAAGTCCAAATTAATAACAATCCTTGTTTGCGCTAAAACAGTCATAAATATCTCAATTTATTTTAATAGGCATTTGATTAATTCATTGAGTCAATATCAAAAGGATTTGCCACAAATCTTTCTTGTAGATGCTCAGAGGGAAAAAAATTTCACACATGCTAAATGCTAATGGTTTAATTCAGGAAGTAGTATATATTTTCAGATAGGTTGTTTTCTTGAAGATTATTTTTGGACCCTCGGGTTACCAGTTTTTTCTTTATAAAATGAACCAACAAGAGAGCTGCCTATTATATGAAAAATAAAATAAAATAAGTCCTATGTGATCCTGCATTTAGCTAAATCTAACATTCGTTCGTTTTGAATGTGGTCTGGCACATAAGTTTTTTCTTTGTGTATTAAAAGGCAGAAGTAAGGCCCAAAAGTATCTAGGCACAACTTTAAGGCAAAAATAACTTAATTTTGAGCTAACATTGAACACTTTATTATTCTCCAATGCAACACGGTACATAATTTGTTTTCTTCGTGTTAATTTGTGGTACATTCAGACAAATCCAATTATTTGACTTTCGTTCCCCTCTATTCCCCATATGTGATTGGTGAATTTTGTTAGGAAATTAAAGCCAGAAGAGTTCATAAATCCACATGTCAGATGATGTAGAATATGACCTAAGTGAACTTATCCCACTTGAAACAATAGAAGGCAAGAATCATCCAAGAACCAAGCTAGATTAACCATAATTAGACCCATTTCCTTTAATAAGATGACGATGGAGAAGTACAACTTACATACACCATGCGCACGTGCATCCATTAAGTATGAACGCCTGGACATCGATCAATTATCCTGATTTTCGACTACAATAATTATCAGTAGAAACCCCCACATTAGCTGCTCCACACACACATGGCCACGCATGAATGCTTCTTTATCGGTAATACCTAGAGCTAGCTAAACAAAGCTATGGCGGGCCGGATCGAGTAAAATTATTATTACTAGCTCAGAGGCATGAAATATACAGCGCCTCGATATATACCTCTCATCAGCAACGTGTGTTCTCATCGCTAGCTATACGTACACGATAGATCTCAGAGCATAGATCGATCATGAGGGCGAAGGCGAACACACATACTAGCTGCAGAGACCAGTGAGTGTTACGCTGCCGGAGCCACGTCATAGTCATCGTCGTCGTCGTCGTCGCCGGCGCCAGTGCTGCCCCTGAGGTTCCCTTCCATGGGCGGCAGCGCCCACACAAAGCGATCGTACTGATCAGATGTGGCCATGGCGATGCGTCTTCCCGACTTCCCCTCGACCTCGAGCAAGCACAAATTAAAGTAGAGTGAGTGAGTGTGTGCAGCTGACTGGTGTGAAAGCAAGCTGGGTAGGTAGGTTGTTGGAAGGTTTGGGGAGCAGGTAGAGCCATTTTATAGCCATTGTTGGGCCTAGTAGCAGCAGCTGGTCTCTCTCGCTCCTCGGCGTCCGTGTTGCCACGTCTCGCGCAGCAGGTCGTTGTCCACATCGAAGCCAGCCGTGAGCTCTTCAGAGAGAGAGTTGGTGCTTGGAAGCTTTAGCTCGGTTGACGGCCATCAGGAGGAATAGTCACACCGGACGGGGCCGGCGGTGGAAAAGATCTTACAGTATCTGGGATTACTGGTGCAGCTTTGCACGAGGCGGCAGCCGACAGATCTCTCTGTAAAGCTAGGAGGATAGATGCCGGCGCCACGTCTCCGTTTTCAGTTTTCCGAGACGCGCACCCTCGTGCTCCGACGTGGCTTCACGGCGTACGTTGGATACTTGGATTGTCTGTGCCAGCTAAGTACTTAGTTAAGTGTAGCGTATATAATACTGCATGTATCTGGGAGTAGCAGTCTATTCTATATACGTACCTTTGGATCCTAAAGCCAACACTTTGAGCATAGTTGAGTGCTCTGCAAGATGTACGGTGATCCTCGGGCGTGCATGTGCATGTGTATATGTAGTGTTGGAGGGCATCGTATTATATGGCCTCGACGACGTACTTGATAGTGACCTGACCCTTACAGTTGATTAGCACGCTAAGATTGAGTTGTTGGGATGCCTAATCAATTGGCAAGCCATTTGATCTCAATTAGCATTTCAGAATCGTACGTGTTGCCAATGCACGCGAGTTCTTTGCGCCAATATGTCAAGATTTGACAGTACGTGATCAGTGATCACAGCCTTCCAGGATGGGTTTTTGTAATTATTTTGATAAAGTGTGAACGAGTTGCTGCATATATATATGCATGTTGCCTATAGCTTGTCAAATCATATTCTGGAAGAGCAAAGAACTAGTATTAACCAGTACGAGAGTTGACCAACAAAGGCATTGGGTTAGTGAAGCTCTAATCAAGCATCAATAATGAACCCTGCTGCCAATTAGTTGCAGTTCGGAGCCTCAACGAGGCAAGCAAGACGCCGATCATATGTTGCGAGTAGCTAGAGAACAGATCGAGGCAGGTAGTTAGCACTTAGCACCAAGCGTTCAAGCAGGCAGCGCACAGCAGGCCACAGGAGATCAGGTGCTCCGGGGACTGGTGGGCCACCGTCAGGGCATGCCCGTCCGAGGTGGCGCGTGGGTCCCAGGGGGGCTGAGGCGGTGCTCGTGGCGAGCGGCCGCCGAGCACGGTCTCCACGTGGATAGTCCCCGCCATGCACGTTCCCTCCTCAGTCCCCCATGCATGCCTGATTGCCTCCCCCGCCATGGTGGAAATGTGGAATGGACAACAGGAGGACCCCAGCAGAATGTGGCCACCACCATGGGCCGGCCGCGGTGACCGTACAGCCCAATGCTGCAAGCGTACACGCTGCTGCTAGTGGGCCGAGGGCCACGGCTTCTCTGTCCCGCTCTCATTGGGCTTCGCCGCTGGTGCTCGTTTTGTTTCTGAGCCCACCACGCAGACACGTTCGGGCCGTTTGATGGAAAAACTGTTGGCCCTCCATTATCTGAATTCTGAAAGCAAAGCCATTTTGGTTTGTTTTGAAACTGCAGTGTTATCACAACCAAAAATCAAAACATGCACAACTCTGATAAACTTGACCCAAATTACAAATAAAAAAACATGAAGTTTCCTTTTTTTTCTTCCTTTTACCATTTCATAAGGAAACAAGATGAACATATAACAGCGCGAACACTTTGTGCAGTGCGAAGCTGATGGCATTGCAGAAGTATTTATTCGCTGTACAGTGGTTAAATGTCGAATTTCCAAAACATCCTTTAATTGTTCAGGGAAGCTGCAAGCAATCCATATTGTGCAGCAGCTGATGAAGATGAACACAGCACGCTATGAATAATTACATAAACTTAGTCGCTCTTCCTGAACTTCCCTTTGCTAAGGATTCCCTTGTCGAGCTTCTTGTACTGGTTCTGAACCAGGCCAAGCATGTTGTACAGGAACTCGTCCACCTGGTCCTGGTACTTCTCGTACAGCACCGGCAGAGTGTGCGCGCACACGAACCCTGGACCGGATCATCAGACGATCATATCAATTATCGTGGAGCAGCAATTACCAAGCAAGCAGTAAACAGAATGCCAGTTAAAATGAACTGTCAGCAAAGAGCCAAAGATCATGGACTCCCTGCATTGCATTACCGATGTAGATGACGGTCAGGAAGTTGCAGAAGCTCCCGACGATCGCGGCCGCGAAGAACACGGCGATCACCTGACAGAGAGAAAAAAAAGGTTCAGACATGGCTAAGCTTAGTCTGACACTGCAATATGCAAAAACGTTCTTCTTCACTGAAGAAACTCAGACATGTTCAGTTCAGAGCAAGACACTTTACTTACCATGAGAAACCGCTTCAGGTCTCTCCCACAAGAGATGTCCTGGAGCGTGCCAAGGGCCCTGTTCACCTGCTCGCCGACGGCCCTGCCGGCGTTGGCGAACATCTCCTCCGGCAGCTCGACGCGTGGAGCGTTGGAAGCGAACATGGAATAGGCGAACTGCACGGCCATGCCGAGCACGAGCAGGAAGCTGACGATGGTCAGGAAGTGGTAGTCGAGCCACTCGAAGAAGACCCACACCAGCGTCGCCACGCCCAGCACGCTCGACGAGATCTTCTTGTTCCGCCACAGGAGCACGTCGGCGGCTGCCCACAAGCACACAGGGAGGAGCCAGCATCAGCCATGGCAGATCGATCAAGGATTCAAGATTTTTTTTTAAATTTAAATGTCGCTGTTGTTGGCTGCGTACACTTCCCGCCGCCCAGGACGTGGTGGAGAGACTTCTTGCTGCGCTGGCCGCCGGCGCCGGCGCCGCCGAAGAGCTTCTTGGCCTGGTCGGAGATGGAGCCCTCGCCGTCGTCGAACCTGACGGACTTCTTGTTGGGGAGGTTCTCGGAGATGGCCTCCATGATGTTGCTCATCATGTCCCCCGCCGCTTTCTCCGAATGCTCTGCCATCTTTGTGTTCACTGTCCTGATTCAATTCAGTAGAGATACAGGTTGTGAAGCGGCGTCTTCAGCTTCTATTTCGCTAGATTCAGAGCCATAGATTATGTTCAATTCAGCATAAAGACTGTCTCCGCACTGCTTCTCTCTGTTAATTTTCTGAAACAGGTCTACGGAGCAAGGCCAAAAGGCTTGCTAAAACAATCTAAAAGAAGCTTACAACCTCTGCTCTGCTTCTACTCCTTAATTTCCTAAAAGAGATTCTATGGAGCAAGGTCAAAAGGTTTGCTAAAAACATATAAAAAGGTCGCATCTGCTGCTAGAGTGTTTAATTGAACCGGGAATTAAATAGAGCTCACAGCGTATAATCTCAACACTAAATTAATTGTATGAAACTCTGAACCTTGAACAGCTCAGCCTTGCTTTTTTTTTTCCCGGGCCCAACCACACCGTGGATATACTTTATTCATGGGGAAAGATAAAGCAAGCAAGATGCTACGGCTTGCACAGACAGCAACCGAGCAAAACCGAGGGAAATCAAAGGCTACAAATACAAAATTGGAGGGATAAAAGAGATGGAACTTACCTCTGTGAATTACTAAATCGAAATTGGAGAGCTTGATCTTCTGGCAAAGCTGATTGGAGATTGTTCAATGGCGAGGTAGATAGAAGCTGATTGGAGAAGAAAGGGGGAGGGAGGGGAAAGGCTGGTAGTTGGGGGTAAGAAGCAATGAGTTCGTCGAAAGGGATAGCGAGCACGGCAGTTGGACCATCGGCCCCACGTGTCTGATTGGCCTGTGTGTGGGCTCGGGGCATTATTGGAGCCACACATTTCTGAAGCACCATGTGCCTTGCATGCCAGTGATATTTTCTTTCTGTTCCAGTACAATAAAAAAAGAGAGAGGATATTTTCTTTCTGCACTCCCCCAACATGCATGCTACACCGACACTACTGAGTACGTACTGACTGCTGCTGCGGATCAGCCATTCAGCCCCCGTCGACGTCGTCGTGTAGTGCTGAGAATTAAAATTAATTGTCCTTTTTTTGCGAATTACAAAATTTTAATTAATTTTTTGAGGGACACAAAATTAAATTAGTTGTCGTGATGACTTCTTTCGTGTACATTTTTTTTTTTTGAGAAAGGGTTGGATTTTATTAATAAGAAAGTTTTACATCCAAGCCCCTGACCGGGTACCCCTGAAATAAAATAAAATTACACATAGATCCACAGGAGAAGAAACCGGTGCCTTTCGCCGTCTGCGACCTTCTCTGCTGCAACCTGGTCATCCTCCATCTCCCGTCATGAAGGAATTCCAGGAAGACGCTACCGGCCGACTTCCGAATCGACGAAAAGACTTCAATTTTAAGGCCCATCTGTAGCACGCTGTGCTGTTGGATCGTTGAACGCCCCGGGCAATCCCCATCTTCACCGGAAACAGACTCCAGATGCATCTCCAGCAGTCTCCAGCCAGCAAACAGCAATCCCACCAAGGAGATACACGAACACCGACCCCCAACCAGGAGCAAGTGTAACTTAAACCTCCATACTCGGAGGTACCAAAATCCGGCGAGTACATCACCAGCAAAAGCAATCCTCACAAACAGCCCCTGTTGTATGCAGCACACTCGCCACAACCAACAAAAACGTCTTGAAGGCACAAAACACCGATGGAGAACCTACTCGTGTACATTTTGTTACAAGAGACACATCGTATTGATGGGCCGTGGGTTTATTGGACGCACGACTAGGCCTCACCACGGCCCAACGGTTGGATTGGGTTCAAAAACCTTTACATCAGAAAACGTGGCCCATCGTTGAGATCAGAATTGATTCGGTTGACCCAGCCACAGGGCAAAAAGGGAATGCCGTAGTTTGGTAGATGCAATTGCAAGGATGATCTAGAAACTGCAGACGAAAGTTGCAATGCTTCACCCTTGCTTACAGCAGAGCAGGCAGGGGAAATCATGTACAGTTGTACATGAACTACCAGCAAATGGAGAAGTTCTATATTTAGGTTGCTATATGCCTGAAAAAAGAAGCACGAGTTAGTTGATTGATTGTTGCATTTTGGAGCTATTTTCAGTTTAAGATAATTTTCCCCCCTGTTTCACCTGGCAAACCACTGCATCTCACTAAATTTAGCTCCAACGTCTTATTTTAGATTCTTATATATATCCTCGACAGTCTACCATGTTTCATTTGCAGCCCTCCATTTCGCCGGGTTTGGAATCTCGATTCCACGGGGAAGTCACAAGCTCAAAATGAGGCCCCAATGCTACGTGACTTTCCTGGCCATTTTCTCCATCAACCTCCATCTAATTTCTGCATCCGCCGCACGCCTCCTCCTATCCGCTGAAGGCCCCGCCGCGATTCCAAATGGCCACCCAGCAGCAGGTCCTTCGCCGGCGCCGGCGCCGGTTCCTCCCGCCGCCGTGCCGGAGTTCATCCCGGCAAACTTGCCGGCGAACCTCCCGGCGAATTTGCCGGTCAATGTTCCGCCGGACGTGCTAGCGAAGATCCCGCCGGACGTGCTGGCGAAGCTTCCGGCGAACGTGCCGCCGGACGTGCTGGCGAGCATCCCGCCGGAGACGCTGGCGAACATCGAGGCGTCGAAGGGGCAGCTGCAGACGAGCGAGATCCTGGCGACGCTGCCGGCGATGCAGGGCCAGCTGCCGGCGACGGCGAACCTGCCGCCGGAGGTGCTCGCCAAGCTGCCGGCGCTCCAGGGCCAGCTGCCGGAGACCATCACGCCGGAGATGGTGGCCGGCCTCGCCGCGATGCATCAGCAGCAGCAGCAGGCCGGGGGATCTGCGGCGGGCGGCGGCGGCGGCGGAGGACTCCCCGCCGAGATCCCGCAGATCCCCAAGATGCCGGATTTTTCCGGGCTGGCTGACATCTCGTTCCCGCCGATGCCGTCGGGGCCCAAGATGCCGCAGCTGCCGCGCAACATGTCGCTGTTTGGGTATGAGGTGCCCATCCCAAAGTTCATCAGCAAGATGGTCGATGACGCCGAGCAAGACTCGTCTGGATCGTCGCCTTAGGCTGTCACCTGCAGACCTGCCCAAGTTGGTTTCGCCGTGTTGCTTGCCAGTGTGTGATTGTCTGGTTGATCTCTGTGATCATTTCGACAATCTTTTGGTGTAGGTGCAATAATCTGGCAGGGAAGGTGATCTGATGGACTATGCTTTTGTTGATTATGAATGCCATGTATATATCTTTGCTCATCGGTGATTCTCTGAACTGAACCATCTGCATGTAGCTTCAAGTCATTGCAAATTTGCTACTCTACGATGGCTTTAGTCTCCATTAAGCTTTATCTGAAGATTATCAAGTCATTAAGGCTTAACGTTGATAATTGGGTTTGGGTTCGTAATTATCTGGATCTGTTGTGTTGATATTCACTTGTGATGCAAATTATCCTACTCCAACGAAAAGGAACTGCAAAGAGCAAAATTCACTCAACATGACTTTTGTCTGGTCTCCTGGATTGGTAAATGAAAAAGTAATATTATACATCTGAATATCTCGATATCATACGTACATTGTTCAGTTGCTGAACTAAAAAAAAAAATCAATCCTCCTAGAGAAAAGCTAGAGTGAAATTCTGACGCAGCTCATCAAGATATACACTATACAGTAGCACGCAGGGGCGTCCCTGGGCACGTGCGACACGAGCGATCGAACAGGGCCCCCACCTACAAAGGGCCCCAAATTATGTTTAGTTTCCATACTAGTATTAATTAGCCTTTGTTTTTATTACCTATAGTCTAGTTTTATGCCCTGGAGAGCAACTAGCGTCGTTTCAATTACAATCACGTTCGCTTCATCTTCTTTCCAGTGATCTTGCAGTTACATATTAAGTGGCCAAGTGGATTTGACTTAACCTCTAAACGAGCTATGCAGAGGTTTATAAAAGAACCATAATTTCATTTCTCCTTGTGATTTATGATTTAGGCCCCCATTTAGTACTATGTACAGGGCCCCCTAATTTTCCGGGACGGCCCTGGTAGCACGCTACTACCGCTTATTACAACATGAATGGAAAGACGAAGATTTTGTTCAGTTATTGAGAAGAAATTTAAATTGTTGTAATATAGGGCTTGACAACTTTCATTTGGATATACACCACAACTTCGGATTGATGTGTCCTTTCCTTTGAAACCATGACTCAATACTCTGGAAATGAAACTACGGATGCTTGATGCATTCTTTGTGGAGCAGAGCACATCTATTTTCTTTTCTTTTCTTGTTTTTTGCCAATTACATAGTACAACAGAGACACTCACAACATACATATACTCACCTCTATGAAGGAACACATGTGAGCATTTTTGAAAACTGGGCGACACATTCTCAAGATTGACGAAATCACCACGTGCGATTCGCTGTCGACGAGAGCGTCGCCTACCACTAAAAGCATAACGCTATTAAATTATGGAAAATTCACTCGAACTCAAGACCAAATGTGCTACTGACTCTTGTAACCACTATGCTACGTGCCCTTTCGCAGCACATTTATTTTCTAATGCAATGTTCCAACCAAGCTGCAAAAAGTATGTGTTCATGTGGTAAATAGGAATCAAATGCTGGAGCTATCCTGAAAATAAGAGAGAACATGAGGCGTACACAACACATGCTTTAAATAAATTAATTATTGAACGCAAGTACACAACACATGTATAAAAAAAACAAAATTGAACACAACAAAGGTTTCAAAAAGAAAAAAAACAAGCCATCAGTTGTTTTAGATTAAAGAAATAAATCCTATCTCAGCAATCGTAGTTTTGACAGTTTACAACCAAGAAAAGAAAAAGACTCCTCTGCAGCACTTAGGGCCTGTTTGTTTCAGCTTCTAGCGAGCTTTTCGTGAACAACTTTCCATACATCGGAAAGTCGGAAAGCTACGAAACTGGAAAGCTAGAAAGCTCACAGAAAGAGGCTTCTGGCTTTCCAGTTTCAGAGCTTTCCGGCTTTTCGATATATGGAAAGCTATTCATGAAAAACTCGCCAGAAGCTGAAACAAACAGGCCCTTAAGCCGCTAACAAGTCTAAACGACACGATACAGAGAGCTCTAAAACATTAGAGAACCTGAGACATAAGCTAAAGAACAGGGCTCTAGCCTAAAGATACCAATAGCAGTTCTAGAATTTATAGACAGAGCTAGAAAGCATTGCTTGTGGAGAGGATCAGGTATCAATGCTAAAGGGAAGGCACGGGTAGCTTGGCCAAAAACTACAAGACCAAAGAGCAAGGGTGGATTAGGAATTATTGATCTCAGCACAAAATGATGCCCTATTGCTTAAGTATCTGGACAAATTTTACAACAAAAAAGATATTCCTTGGGTAAACCTAGTGTGGAACTCTTATTACTCCAGAGGACAAATCCCACATGCCACTGCAGACAGAGGCTCATTTTGGTGGAAGGATCTCCTGGCCCTGTTTAGATTTTTCGCGAATTTTTTTCGAGTATGTTCCCTCACATGCATGGCATATTAAATGTAGTCGAAAAAATAACCCATTATATGGATGGAGTGTACTTCGCGAGACGAATCTAATGAGCCTAGTTAGGCCGTGATTAGACAATAAATTGCTACAGTAAACATGTGCTAATGACAGATTAATTAGACTCATTAGGTTCGTCTTGCGATTTACTGACAGAATCTGTAATTAGTTTTGTAATTAGTCTATATTTAATACTTCAAATGTGTGCCCGACATACTCGAAAATTTTTCGCGAAACATCTAAACAGGGTCCCTACATCTCTGTGACAAGTTCAGAGGCATTGCTGCCTGCACAGTAGGAAATGGTAGAACAGTTTATTTTGGCTTAATGTTTGGAATGGCCATCTACTGTAGGAAAAATTGCCAAGGCTCTTCTCCTTTGCCAAAAACCAAAAAATCTCAGTGGCAAAATTCTTAGAGGCACCAAATGCAGCACAACATTTCCATCTGCCTCTCTCAGATCAAGCATACCAAGAATACCAGGAACTACAAAGCATTATTCAAGATTTACAAACAAATGATGAAGAAAAGGACAAATGGCATTATATTTGGGGATCACAGAAATATACATCCAAGAGTTACTATAATCATAGATACAAGAACTTTCAACCACCAAGACCCTTTCTATGGATTTGGGAATCAAGGTGCAGCAACAAACTGAGAGTTTTCTTTTGGTTACTACTGATGGACAGATTGAACACCAGAAATATCCTAAAAAGGAAGAATTTACAAATTGAAGGAAACAATTACACATGTGTGCTATGTGAGTCAAACTCTGAAGAAACTGCTATGCATCTCTTCTTCACTTGCCCTTTTGCAAAAAGATGCTGGCAGGAGATTGGAGTACAATGGAATATGTCAACTTCATTCTTCCATATGATACAACTTGCAAAACAAAATTTCAACCACCAGTGCTTCATAGAGATAATCATAATTGCAGCTCGGCAAATTTGGAAGCAAAGAAATGGTCTCATCTTCGAGAACTGTCCAGCAACCTTCAATAGTTGGAAGAGAAATTTCAAAGAGGAATGTTTTATACAAGCTGTTAGAATAAAGGAACCCATCAGGCAAAGTTTTATCAACTCGGCAAATAGTTCTGTATAGAGCCCCCCCACACCCTACTTGTAAGTAGTCTTAGCTCCACTTCTGTTCAGTTTTCTTTCTTTTCTTGTTGGGGTTTAACACCCACCCCCTTTGTAAGTATTTTTCATCACTTTCGCCTCTTTTTAATAAAAAGTTACAGCGGGGGCCTCCCTCGCTGTGTTCTGTTAAAAAAAAAGATGTTCCACCCTGCCTTGCTAAAAACCTCCATGACAATGACCTCCAAGTCATGACATCCTTTACAAATCCAGCAATTTAACGTGAATAGACATTATTTCAGGTCTAAAGCAGCAGTTGGCGCCGGTGACGCGGGGCTGTAAATGGAAATTTGGTTAGAAAAGAACGGGGGCATTTTTTCATGAATGGAACTAAAACCTCGAATCCATGTGACAGCAGGTACGTACCACTTGTTGTGCTTACTTTCCACACCTCTTGAACTCTTTCAAAGCGTTTAAGAATAAGTGTAGGGTGGTTGGGATGAACGTCGATTGCATGTCTCAGCTCAGCCTCTGCCGCCTCCACCACCTTAGATTTACAGAACGTACTGTCGATAGGCACCGTGACTTTCTTAAGAGAAGTGAGGTACTCCAAGCCGAGATTGCCATAGTCAACTTCATGCTCAATGCAAAACTGATCGACCTTGAATAAAAGCTCTTGGAGGTTTGGCATGATGGCCGATGCTCTCCTGCACTCATCCTTCTTCTTGCTAGAACCAAACTTTATACCATCTGTTCCATCGAACAAGGTAAATGAAACACTCGAGTCCTTATTGAGCACAAACAGGACCATTGAAGAATAAAACCTGCATACTCTCAACTTCTGGAAGCAACCATCAGTGGCAATGTTAGCTACTGTTACCGTGGACTCCGTTTCCAGCTCAAGGTGACGGAGCTCTGGCAACCCAGCAAGTATTTGCATACTCTTCTCGTCCATACTAACTATGTTCAATTACAAGTGAGAGAGGTTGATAAGACATGAGGGATTACTGCACGAGGGGAGCCTGGAGAAACAGCAATTGTCCCGAGCAAGTAGGCATACCAACTGTGTTAGCTGGCCTACGCTCGATGGCAGTTCTTGTAAATCGTAACTTTCCAAGTCCAGTGTTTGCAGAAACTTCAGAGATCCTATTTCTTTTGGGAGCTGAAACCTATTTGTGAGTTTTAACCCAAGGTACCTCAAATGAAGTAAATTCCCAAGGTGCTTGGCATTGTGCGAGCTCTTCATATAAACACCCTTTAAGTCTAGCACACGTAAGAGTTTGAAGCTCTGAAACAAGACCTCCTTGTCATTGTAACACCTATAGGCTACGAATGACCTCATTTTTGGCACACCCTTATTATGATTATCAAGATGAGCGTCCAATGTGCTCTTTTGGTGGGATAACCTGCGTGCGCTGCTTATTGGTGTGCCTTCATCATTATCTAATAATATAGTGACAAAGTTTTCTTCACGTGACAAGGAATGGAGAAGATCAAGCACCATATCATGAACACGACAGCCATCAATGATGCCTTTGCTTTCTGATTCCACTGCCTGGATCATGCTTCTATTGACAAGGTCATTGAAGTATCCTTCCCCAACCTCAAATAACTCAATATGTGGTTTCTTATCGACAAAATCTTCAGCTATCCACATCCATATCAAAGTGTTCTTGTTGATGGTATAGTCTTCTGGGAATGCACTTAGATACAGTAAGCAAGCCCTTAGATGACATGGAAGATCATAGTAGCTAAGAGACAATGTCCTCATAGTTCTATCCACTTGCTCAATATCTTTATCACGAAAACCAATAGAGTTGCACACCTCAAACCATTCTCCTCTTGACTTACCCACCAATAAACTAGCCATTGTGATGATAGCTAATGGTATACCACCACATTTCTTTAGAATCTTATCGAGCACCTCATCAACTTGATTGTCAGGGCATTGGTCTTCTCCACCAAATATCCTTCTATACAATAAACTTTTGGAGTTCTCATCTGAAAGTGGTTTTAGCTTGTAAACCTCACCACTAGTGACTTCAGAGTTATGAGTAGTTATGATTATTCTACTGCCCCTATTATTCTCATCCAAAGCTAGTGTTATTATTTTTCAAGATTTTGCTTCCCATACGTCATCAACAACGATAAGATATCTATGACAGTGTAAGAGTCTAAATTAGTAAAAATGTTTAAGAATCTATTAAAACAAATAATGTGAAAATATAAAGAATCAAACAACGGTGACACAAAAACTAAAGAAACTAGCATAAACAAAATATCTTTCCTAATAAGGCTACTCTCAATATCTTTCCATGCACTCATCACTGCCAGGCTCACAGTCGCCATGGAAGACCTGGCGACATAGTGGCACCACCGCTACAACTTCTAGCTCTTCCTCTTGGGCGATGAGAACATCGAATTCTTCCATGCATCTGCTTCCGCTCGACTTTGCAAGAACCAACTTGTTGTGCCCACAACGGCGGCACACCTACTACCAATCACACTATTAAAGAAGACCTAATACTGAACTACTACACCAAGTAGATAGGCACCTCCTTCCCCTACGCGACCCCCATTGTAGTTGACCACTTGATGTCGTTCGTCCCCCGGCTTGCCTCCCTCAATGAATGAACCCTTTTTCGCCGAGGAAGCCTGCTATTCTCTCTCAAACATGCAGGCCTGTAGCAGCCTAGAGGGGTTTGAGATGGCATTCTACAAGGTGTTGTGGCCCCTCTTGTTCAATGATGTCCTCTCCTTCCTCCACACCTTTTGAATGGAACGATGGCATGGACGGGGTGAACAATGCCTTCTTCTTGCTTCTCCATGAGAAGAACGACAACCTCACTTCAGTGGACTTCTGCCACATCAGCCTATAGAATTGCACCTCCAAGACCGTGTCGAAGATCATGACGATGCGCATGCAAGGTCGCATCACCAATCTGATTTTCGATTTCTAGATTCACTTCATCAAGAACCGCAACGTCTCTGACGACTTCATCTTTGCCATAGAGCTTGTGCAATGCTGTCACAAGTGCAGCTCACCCGGGTTGTCCTCAAACTCAATTTCCATAAAGCCTTTCACTAGGCGAACTGGGACTCCCTAGACACGATCCTCGCAGCACGTGGACTTGGAGTACCCTGGTATTCCTTGGTGGTGCTCCTCAATGGTGTCCCAGAGTCCTGGTCCAATGCAAGCGCGGCCTGTGTCACGAGGACCCACATAGCCCCTACCTATTTCTGATCATGGTAGACCTCTTGTCAATGATCACGGAGGATGTCAGGGCATACCGCTTTATCCATCCCCTCGTCACCTTACTCCCCCAAGTCCAGCCGTCCAATACACTAACGACACCCTCATCTTCCCTCTCACCAACCCTACCCCAGCTAAGCCAACTCAAGTCACTCCTAGACACCCCATCACTGCAATATGCCTCACCATCAACTTCCACAAGAGTACCTTCATGCTGATACATATGGACACCAATATTGACGCAATGGCCAGCCTCATCGGTGTCTCCCGCTTCCCCACCACCTACCTCGGCCTGCCCTTGTTGAGCACAAAGATCCTCACCACCGCCTTAAATGAGCTAGCGATTAAAATGTAGCGATGCACCCATAAGTGTGACACACCAGGCTACTCTTATCCGTTGGGCGCTAGACCCTATCCCACGTCATGCTCTCCACCAAGCCTCCCTATGCCATGGGCGAACACCCCCTACACCTATGCACGGTGGACAATCTGGATTTGTATGGAAAGGTACGACCAAGTGTGGCGGCAACTGTCAGGTAACCAATTGATGCAAATGTTGTCGGCCTCAAGGATCTTGCCCCAGAACAAGAGTCTACTCCTCAAGTATGTCCACAAAACAATGGGCCAATTGGTTGCATTTGATGAGTACTTGAGGTGACCGCCCACTTCAATTCCTCCCTTCTCCGACATTAACTAGTCGGGCTTCTCCCCTACCAAGGTGAAGTTGTTCTTCTAGGTGCTTTGCCATGGGAACATCTAGACCCATTGCTTGCTTCCTTCACTGGCATGTGCTCCTCGGCACCTGAGACTACTAGTTCTGCACTTCACTAGGAGAACATTGGTGACCTTTCCCCTCCTAGGCTCATTCTAGGCATGGGCTATGATTGGAAGGTCACTAGGATCCATGGCATCTTTAGCGCACTCATGCACATCAAGTCAGCCATTGCTAGCATGACTGCCCTCCTCGATCCTCTAGATCATCTCAATTTCATTGTTTCTTATATTTTGCATGTGTGATCCTAGTTGCTTGTTTAACTCGTTCCCTCTGTTCTTTAAATTGCTTGCCGTATGAGAGTTTTTTTTAATTGTACCGCTAATTGATGTCTAATAAATAAACGGAGAATTCATTCCTTTAAGACTAGTTCAAATAATAATAAAAACACATAAACCTCTCGGAAATCAAATTAAATAGTCTTGGCACAGTTGTAGAAAGTAACTATTTTTTTAGAAAAAAGAAATTGTCTCCGGCCTTTGTGACTGACTGACTGCACACATCCAAGTAAATATATGTAACCTACATAATTTATATAACGAGAAATTTGCAGTAAATGCAGAATTACTCTGACATCTTGTGCGGTTCGTTCGAAAAAAAACATGGAGAATTCTTCTTTAATAAGGTCAGTTCAATTCAATAGTCTTGGCACAGTTGTAGCAAGTAAATATACGTAACCTACTTAATTTATTTAACGTGAGTTATGCAGTAAATACATGTCCCGACAGAAGATACACTCACAGCAAAAAAGCATTTTATGGATAATAATTCATACCTCTTGCTCCTAAGGAAATCTCGAAGTTCTTCAATGAGCTGCTTTTCATCCCATACTAAGATGCCAACATCCGTGTATTTGCGCTTGTCAAGATCTATAAGGATGTCCCTTAGGACTTTCTTCAAGTCAGGATTTCGTCCAACCGGAACAAAAGCTCCGCAACTGAAATCGGATTTGAGCTTATCATAAACTTCCTTGGCAAGGGTAGTCTTGCCCAGTCCTCCAATTCCAAAAACTGAAACTATCTTTAACTTGCCACAGGACACCTCGTCCTTCTGGAGGGAAAGCATTGATATGAGCTCACCCACTGCTCCGTTGATGCCAACGAGCTCTGACACTTTTGTGTAGAGCGCCGAAAGGCGAGGATCAATGCTTGTTGGGGCAGAAGGATTCACAGTAAGATCATTGACCTTGTACCTTTTTAGATGAAATAAAAATGAGAAATTTTAGTTCACAAGTAAGATCGTTATGAAGTGTTTACAAAAAAAGAAGGAAAAAGAAAAAGAAAAAGCAGAGCATCTGCTGGTCACGTCAGCTTTCCCATGAAAAAAAAAGAGAGAAAAAGCAGAGCATCCGCTGATCTGCTGATCACAACAATAACAACAAAGTGAAATCCCCTAATTAAACTGCATAGCTGAACCCATGAAAACTGAATCTCTTGACCCAAAACATATAAAATCAATATGGCCGTCGACCTCGTACCTCTCACGCCGCTTGGTCATTTCATCGACTTGCTTCTTGATGTCCTCAATGGCCCTGGCGATGTCATGGCGAGCCTTGAGCTTGCTCAGGCTAAACAGCTTGCCCATCTTCTCCTGGAGGCGTTCGAATTTGCCCGCCTTCTCTTCGTTGGCGGGCTGATGGTCAATCTTCTTCAAGATGAGCTTGAATTTGGCGTTGTCCAGATGGTGGCGGCCATGGCCATCGACATGCACGAGGAAGGTGTCTAGGATGTCCTCCATGTCGTACGACGCCTCCCTGACGTCGCGTGCCCAGAGCTTGACCATGGTCGAGCTTGTCGGGCGGCACCTGCGCCACCTTGCAGAGGGCGACGTGGGTGCTCTCGAGCTCCTGTGCGAGAGATTTCACTTCTACCCTGAGGCCTTTCTGTAGCTTGTATTCATCTTGGAGAAGCTGGAGCAGCTTGGGAGCGAGATTGCCCATCGCCCCCGCCACCAGCTGAGCCATGCTCGCGACCTCTTAATTACACAATGGCGATCGCCGGCCAGTTATTCGCCATTACTATCTGCTTGCTTTGTGGTGTGGATGGAAGTGCTTGCCTGCTTGGTTGCTTGCTTGCTGTGTCTATAGGCCGGCCGGCCTCTCGGCTGACCTCATATGCTGGCTATATTGTTTGTTTGTTCCTTCTTCCACTCACGTCCTCCTCGTGATTCCAATTTGTTTTGTACGTTTAATTCATGCATGTGTGAACGCAGCGTTAATCGTGGATCATATCTTAGGCAGGCTGGAATAGAAAATTTATTCCCTAGGAAAACCCCTGGCAATAGTACGTGCATGTGACTGTGGCAATGAGCACGCCTATGTACTTTAGTTTAGATGCGATACGATAGAGCTCTCGATGATTTTGAAGCCAATAAAAGGCTACACCATGTTGTGTGCATGACAATTTTTTTATGTATTCTTTGCTGGCATGATTGGACAATAATTGCACAAAATATTGATGCATCAATGGTCACCTCTCCGCTGACTGTCGTGTGCACAGTGCACACCCCGTATGAAGTCTTCATCGCAAGGGCATCTGGCCACTTGGTGATCTCTAATCGGCAGGGAAACATGAAATAGACAGATTACCCAAGTCCCCACGTAACATTAGACAATTTAACTCAAACAAAGACTATGACTTTGTGGTATTTCATTTATAAAATTAGCAATACATCAACATGTACCTCTCCACGGCCTTGTAATTCTAAGAAAGTTAAGTGTTAGAATTTCATGGATAAATTAGGACACGTGACTAATCAAAATGCTCATTGCTCTCTCTTCCTCTTCCTATGATTTTTTTTCATATTTTAACATAATACTCGAATAGATACTTTGATATCTTTGTTCGGTTGACATGTTTTCCATTTGCATCGCCCTTCTATGTGTGTTTTGACATGTTTAGTTGAATTCTTATTATGAGTTTGACATGAAAATAGATATCATCATCACTTTGTATATACAAGTATACGTACATGTGAATAGTGATACACACATCATACATGTATAAGTTGAGTTTATTTTTAAAAGGTAATATTGGATAACTTAGAGGCACCTATAAGTACTTTGAGATCTTTTTTATATTGATATATTATAGGTAATTTATGGTTTACTTTAATCCATTTTAAGTAATAATGGGTGTTTGTTTTTAGAGCAAGCACTTCAACCACACACTAAATGGAGAAGGTAAACACGAACAAATGGCATGATTGCCGAGGTGAGAGTTAGGGTTTCATTCCATCAAAATGTGATATGTCGTGCAACTCAGCAATTAAGTTATCCAAGAAGAACACTTGTACTATGCATAGTACGCTACCATTCCCTCCATCCCAAATTATAGATCTTTTGAATTTTCTAGATTTTTAGCTTAGTTATATATTATGTCTAAATTTATAGCAAAAGCGTTAAATCTAAAAAAGTTAAAAGGACCTATAATTTGGGACAGAGTGGGTACAGGTTAAGAATGTTTGGAAAGGTGGAGATTTTGTTCAGTTAAAGAAGAACTTTAAATTATTGTAAGATTCTTGTGTCACATATACAAGACTTGACAACTTTCATTTACATATCTACCGAGCGATCTCTCCTTCCTTTGAGGCCATGACTCAATGCTCTGGAAATGAAACTACGGATTGATGATTTGTTGCAACTATAATATATCTTATGCGTTCTTTGTAGAGCAGAGCCCATCTATTTTCTAATGCATTGTTCCAACCAATCGAAACTGTAATGTTTATGTTTTGATGTGGTAAATATGAATCAAATGCTGGAGCTATATCCTGAAAATAAGATAGAACATGAGGCGAAAGTGACATACGTCTCATTTTATTGAACAACACATGTTTCAAATAAATTATTGAATACAACACTCGTTTCAACAAAATATTGAACACAACAAAAGTTTCGAAAAACTATCACGCCAGCAGTTCAACGTGAATAAACATTATTACATGTTTAAAGCAGCAGTGAGAATTGAATCTTCGACAAAGCCAGGCCCATGCGCAAACAGAATCAGACAAAGCGAGCGTATGGACACCCATCGTGCTGCAAGATAATAAGATTAAAATACTAATCGAAGCTCTCCCCACAAAGAAGTCATCACGGCATGGAATTCAGCCACCGATCCATCAGCACAATCTGATTAGCGCATTACAAGTATCAGTGGAGGAGCAAGCCCAGCTGTGCATCTGCAAGAGAAAGGAAAGCAGTAAGGAAACTTATCTACTCTGCAGCAGATGCTTAGTGTTAGCAACAAGGATTAACCCTCTGCTTACCCTATCGTCACGTAGGCATAAAGTACCCGTACGGCTCGCGTACTTTAAACACTTGATTAGAGCGACTCAAAATAAGTGTAGGGTGGTTAGGATGAACGTCGATTACACGTCTCAGCCCAGTCTCTTCTTCCATTATCCACTCCTTACCATAAAAACCCTGGCCACAGTCAATATTCACTGTTACTTTTGAAGCGAAGTGAGGTACTCCAAGCCCAGATTGCCAAGGCTACCTTCATATTTTCTCATGGACCGCCCGTAGTCGATCTGAAATGAAAGCTCTTGGAGGTTTGGCATGACGGCCGGTGCTCTTCTGCACTCATCCTTTCTACAAATAATCAACACATTACGTCCATTCCACAGGGTAAACGAAACACTCGAGTCCTCGTTGAGCACAAATAGGACCGTTGAAGAATCAAACCTGCCGATTCTCAACTTCTGGAAGCAACCATCAATGTTAGTTATTGTTACCGTGGAGTCCGTTAACTGATAGACTTAGGATCTACTAGCAATAGATTAATCTCACGGGTAAAACTTTGTATAAATGATTTAACCACTTGTACATGCATAGACTAGAACAAATACACCTAGAATGAGAGAGTAGAAGCACAGACCAGTAGAGGTGGCGTCGGGGTTGACAGCGGCCATGGCGGCGGTGGCGGTCGCAGGGGCGAGGCGGCGCTGGTGTAGCTTCCCGTTGCTCCAGTGCCCCTCAATCGGTAGGGTTGTAGGGTGGTGGCTGGCGGCGCGGTGAACCTCGTGTCCCGTGCCCTAGCCCCCACCCCTTTCTTTATAGCACTGTACAACGGGGGCCCACCAACCAAAGCTAGGTTGGGCTCCCCCGATCAGGGTGCATGGACCGAGCCCATCACGGCCTTTGGGTCGTGGTGGTGGAGATCGACCTAACAATCTCCCCCTCGATCTCACCTTATGTTTTCTTACGTTAAGCTCTTCGCTTGACATCCACTTCATAACAAAAAAGCACATTGAGCATGAGTCATCAAATTGACATTTCAATTAGATTAATCAGCCACAATAAACTTCTCTATTGCAAAGGATCGTACCTTGGGCCATTATCCAGTGATCATGAGGCTTTCCCTTAAACCCATACCGGTAATGTGTTCTCTAAACACACTGGGTGGTAAACCTTTAGTGAGCGGATCCGCAAGCATATTCTTCGTACTTATATGCTCCAGACTTATAGTCTGATCCTGGATTTTATCTTTCACAACATAGAATTTTATTTCTATTGGTTTGGTAGCGTTACTCGACTTGTTGTTGTGAGCGTAAAATACTGCAGGCTCATTATCACAGTACATTTTAAGTGGTCTATTAATACAATCTACCACTTTCAAGTCGGGTATAAATTTCTTTAGCCACTTGGCCTGCAACGTTGCCTCATAGCATGCTATAAACTCTGCATACATCGTAGATGATGCAACCAGAGTTTGTTTAGAGCTTCTCCACGAAATAGCTCCCTTTGCGAGAGTGAATACATAACCTGACGTGGATTTTCTATCATCCTTGTCTCCCGCAAAGTCTGCATCTGAATATCCCCTTATCTCTAGAGAATCAGATCTTCTGTATATTAGCATGAGGTCTTTTGTGCCTTGCACATACCGCAAAGCTTTCTTTGCCATTTTCCAGTGCTCTATGCCTGGGTTATCTTGATATCTACCGAGTACTCCGGTGATATAAGCCAAATCAGGGCGAGTGCACACTTGTGCATACTGTAAGCTACCAACTGCTGAAGCATATGGAACCATCTTCATTTGATCGATCTCATACTGGTTCCTGGGGCGTTGAAAATCCTCAAACTTATCGCCCTTTACTATCGGTGCAGGTGTGGCTTTACTCGCATGCATATTATATTTCTTTAGGATCTTCTCCAAATATGTCTTTTGCGATAGTCCTAAAACCCCGTTTCTTCTGTCTCGGTAAATTTCAATGCCCAGAACATATGAAGCCTCACCAAGATCTTTCATATCAAAATTAGAGGACAAAAACATTTTTGTCTCTTGCAACATTCTTTTATCACTGCTAGCAAGCAGGATATCATCCACATATAGGATTAGGAAAATATATGGGAAAATTGGTCTGGTAGCACCGAAAGATCACGAGTTCCGGAAAATACCACTGAAAGATCCCGCCGCCAGAAAATACCACTGAAAGGTTACCACGTTAACACAAACTAGCATTCTGTTTGATTTGGGCAGCAACTCTGTTATCTCAGACCAAAATGCCCCCAAACCGTTACAACATATAAAAAAGACATGCACACCTGACTCTGGCAGCATCTCAGCATAAACGCAATATTCATGGCAGCACATGCACTAATTATTCATCATCAGCAACAAGTACACCATTTCAACTTGTTCTGGTTCAATAACTTAAAAAACAGCAACAACCAAGTCTAATTTCAGCACATCCACTGATCGATACATGAGTGTTCTAGCACAATAGTTCAACAGGATCACACTCACACTAACACATTCAGATTTTGCACTAGTCACACAACACAAAATGAGCTTTTCCATGCAGCCTAGTTTATAATAAGCCTCCTGGCAATCCCTCCAGGTGATATGTCAAGTTGTGCTGCCATCCTTCTTGTTGTAGGCCCTGGACTTGTTGGAGTAGAAGTAGATGCTGCCATCCTTCTTGTTGTAGGCCCTGGACTTGTTGGAGTAGAAGCAGATGCTGCCATCCTTCTTGTAGTTGGTCTTGGACTAACTGGTTCTTGAGGGACTAGGGAAGTAGAGGTGGTTGTTGCACCAGCCTTCTTAGACTTTTTAGAAGGTTTTTTGGGTTTTGAAGTTGCAGCAACCTCCCCTTTCCTCTTGCTGCACAACAACAATTTAATCAAGTCCTTATGCAACATAAGTATTTTTGAAACCATGAAAGCATAGTAGAGGCAGAAGGTTCAGCTTACCTAGACTTGGCAGGAAGTGAAGGTGGTAATTCAACACCAAGTTCAGTAGGGGGCAGTTTGCATCCCTTCTCAATATGCCCAAACTGAAAGCATCTTTTGCATTGATAAGGACCCCTTGTTCCTGGCTCACTTCTACTCTTGATCCTTTTCACTCTTGGCCTACCTGCAGATCTTTCTAGCTTTGGAGGCAACATTTCAAACCCGGGATCGAGCACACGCCACTGTGACTTGTCAACCATTGGGTTGACCTCAAACTGATAAGCAGCCTTGAAACGATCAAGTGAGTAGTATTCATGGACATAGTCTTCTAGTTTAACTTGTCTCAGTGAACATATGAAAGAAATTGCATGGGGGCAAGGTTTACCAGAAATCTGCCATTGACCACATGAACATGTCTTCTTTTCAAGGTCCACAGCTTGCCTCCAAGGATGGTTGTCCTTAGTCAATCCAGACACCTCAGCCTTAAGTCCACCACTACTCTTGATTGTGTACTTCAAGTTTCTGCTCTTCATCTTCAACTCATTGATCACACTTTGAAGAATTGGACCATCAAGTTTAGCAGCGATGTGTTGCCTCATCGCTATCTTTTCCATGATCATCCCTCTGATTGTGTCCATGAGGGCATCCACATGTAAACCTTTAGCTTCCTTAATCCAATTATTGAAGCACTCAGAGATGTTGTTGTTCACATAATCAACCTTGCACTCCCCTGAGAACTTAGCTCGTGACCAGATTTGTTTGTGTTCAGCCTCCAAGTAAGGTACTGCTTCTGGGCAACTTTCAACAATTCTGTCCCAAAGCCACTGATGCCTCCTTGTAGTACAAGCCCAAGCACAAGGCCACATATACTTCAGCACATCTCCTTGAAAATACTTTCTAAAATTCTGCATGAGGTGCCTAATGTGGGGGATATAGTACCAGGGTACCTCACGAGCAAGCCTGGCAGCCCACCAAAAGGGGGCGGCCCATCTCACCGTTCCGGACCTGAAGACGTGCGGGACAAGTCGGCGCACGGAGGAAGGATCTGGAAGGAGAAGTCCTAGTTGGAATAGGAATTATTGTAAAGAAGGAAAGGATTCTTAGAGATAGGATCGGATACAAACCGACTTGTAACCCTGCCCCCCGATATATAAGGCGGGCAGGGACCCCCTCCAAAACAACTCACGTCAACTACACCACAGCCGAACACATCTCAATTCACAATTACGCAATACAACACCCCAAACAGGACGTAGGGTATTACGTCGAGTCGACGGCCCGAACCTGTCTAAACCCTTGTGTCTGTCCATCCTAACCATCTTGCTTCCGATCTTTGCGATCTTCCCTACATTACAAATCACTTTCGTGGGCTACCCCGTGGAAGACTGACGGAGATAATATCACCGACAGTGGCGCGCCAGGTAGGGGATATCGCCGAGATCAATCTGGTAAGCTCGATGGATCGCGTCAAGATCTTGGACAGCTGCAACCTCCCGGACGTCGACGAAGTCGAGATCCAGTTCGGGGACGTCATCACCACCACCGCCTTGGATACCCAGGCGGCGGATGCGACGGACGCCACGGAGGTCTCCTCTCTGGCGCCGACTTCGGCCATCACGGCCCAATCCGGTCCAATCGCCTCTGATTGTGCCGGATCTACCCCGCTGAGTCCTTCGCAGAACGCGAAGACAAACCAGTCGGGAACAGATCTACCATCACTCGGTTCCGATCCGACTCCTGAGAGTCGCGTCGCCGAATCATCGCAGAGCGTAAACGCTCAACCCACTCGCGTCCAGAGCCCTGAGGTCATTGCTGTTCAGACCCCTGGCTTTTGCGCGCTTGCTCGGAAGCAAAAGATGAAGGACATCGTCCAGTCGGATGATTACTTCTCTGGGAACGACTCCTACGGCCTAGATCTACTGGGACCCTCAATCCTAGACGATCTGCCGGAAGGATACACGGTGTCCGATGCCTCTACAGAGCCGGAACTACTAGGATCACTCGGAGGAATTGACTCCGAGTAGTTTGGAGCGTTACACGCCCACATCCGACTTCTCCGAGTCCGAGGAAGACTACCTCGCGCAAGAAGGAGTCGGATCATATTGTTACATGGTGGCGCCAGCAACGCCGACCAATCCCTGTCTCAGAAGATGAGGTCACTCCTGCTGAGGAGACGACCGAAGCCAGGAACCAGCGTCGAGGACGCAATGCCAGTCGGGCGACTCGCAGAGCCGCACGACCACACGGAGCCGCCGCGTCAGGATCTGGTACTGCTCGAATCCAGGAGCCTCGCTCTGAAGATCATCGTCGTCAACGGGATCAACACGAGCGGAGGAGCGCCCGGAACTTGATGCGCGACGGCACGTTCGAGTTCAACGGACACGAGGTCTACGAGACACCAGTCCAGAACCTCGTTACTATCAACGAGGAAATCAATCGGCTGCCGCCTAACACTCCGGGCTTGGAAAAGGTAAGGGCTCTCGTGCAGGCCGCCTCCGTCCAGGTTCACCAGATGCAAGGCAGAACGACCACCGACGCTCCTGAACCCGGTTCATCTCGACACCGGGCCGGCGGCGGATCGGGTCGTGATGAAGACCTCCGCACCACGATCAACAGAGATCGAGATGCAAGGGACATCATCACCAATAGCACTGAAGAGCGCCATCGCGAAGAACTCCGACGGCGCCAAGAGTATGATCGGGATCATGGGAAATCCCCGTCATAACCCCAACAGAAGCGGCTACTCGACAGAGTCAGACTACTCTGACCTCTCCGGTAGCCCAAGGCGCGGCAACAATGGTGGTCGACAACGAATGCTTCCGCCACCCAGGCGGCCGACTCCACCGAGAAATCGGACTCCACCGCGCAGCAGAACCTACCGACAGGACCGAACTCCACCCAGGGCTCGGAACTATCGGAGGACCCGTTCCCCACCCAGGGACCGGGATCGCAGGAGGGACAGCACACCCCCAAGAGCGGTTGACGGATCGGGTCCGAGTGATTCCCGCCCTAGAGGTCGGATCGGCGGATTCCAGTCGTTCACTGAGCGCTTGAGAAGCGTAACATGGCCCAGAGGCTTCAAGCTGTCGGACATCGACAAGTACGACTGGGAAATCTGATCCATCTCAATGGCTTCAGATCTACTACACCGCCGTACAAGCGGCTGGCGGCGACGAGGACGTGATGGCGAACTACCTTCCCATCATGCTCACCAAGGACTGCCGCAACTGGCTGGCAGGGCTCCCGCAGGACGCCATCGACAACTGGGATCAGCTTACCGCACTCTTCGTCGGTAACTATCTCGGTACCTGGGAAAGGCCCGGGAGCAAGCGGCTCCTCGGTCAGATCAGGCAGCACAAAAACGAGACTCTGCACGACTTCGTCCGCAGGTTCTCGGAAAAGCGCAACTCCATCACGGACGTCACGGATCAGGAGGTGATGTCAGCTTTCCAGCGTGGCATCTCCGACGGAAGATTGATCCATAAGTGGACTCGGAAGCCACCCGCGACTGTCAATGACATGTTCCGGGTCGCTAGCACGTGGGCGGACGCCGAGATCGCGGAAAGAGAACAACTCAGCGAGATTAGAAGCCGCTGGGAAGAAGAGAATAAGACGACTCGCAAACGCGACCGCCGTGACGACGAAGAACGACACGACGATCATCGACGCAATGACAACCAACCTCGCAAGAAGAAGAGCGAGGGAGATATGGTCGCCGCTCTGGACCGGTCCAGAGGCCGGGTAACTCCAGAGGACTTCCAGCGCATGCTCGATGAGCAATGCCCATACCACAAGCACAAGCACTCGGCGCGAGAGTGCTACGGGCTCAAGCGAGCCTTCACAGGGGGCAACAGAGGCCCCCCATACAGAAAGAGGAACGATGGTTCCCCGCGAGACGACAGGCGAAACGACGAGCCTGATAATGACTTTCAGGAAGCCGACCGAGTGGTCCGCATGATTTACGGCGGACCAGAGTTCGAGTCAAGACGACAGCAGAAGCTCACCCATCGCCAGGTCATGCACGCGAGGGAGCCACCGGTACCTGAGTACCTCAAGTGGTCGGAAGTTCCGATCACATTCACCCGGGAGGATCATCCAAACTTCATACCGAAGCCCGGGTCCCATGCCTTGGTAGTAGCCCCGACGATCCGCAACGTTCGGCTCACCAAGGTACTAGTCGACGGTGGCAGTGGCCTGAACATCCTCTTTGCTAACACATTGAAGGAGCTCGGCCTGACTACTCTCGATCTGAGTCCCCCCCAATCCGCATTCTATGGTTTGATACCGGGAGAGGGGGCAGAACCACTCGGGCACATCACGCTGCCCGTCACCTTCGGAGACCGGAATAATTACCGGACCGAGCACATGCAGTTCACGGTGGCGAACTTTGAAACTGCATACCACGCCATCCTTGGGAGGCCGGCGCTCGCCAAGTTCATGGCGATTCCTCACTACGTCTACCTGCAGGTCAAGATGCCAGGACCGAAAGGCGTAATCACCGTCTTGGGAGACGTCCGAGTCGCATACACATGCGAGCAGGAAACTCTCAACGCGGCAGCCGCCCTGGACATGTCCAAGCGCATGGAACAAGTACTGGCTGCATCACAGGAGGTGGACAAGGACGCTCTAGAGATCCCCACCAAGAAGCCAGCGAGAGAAGCCATCGCGCCAAGCAAGGAGACGGAGTTGAAGAGGATCTCTCTGGACCTGGACGACCCAAAGAAGACGGCCGTCATCGGGGCAGAGTTGGATCCCAAATAGGAAGAAGTGCTCGTCAAATTCCTAAGGGAAAACGCCGACATATTCGCGTGGAAACCATCCGATATGCCAGGTGTCCCAAGGGAACTTGCCGAGCACTCCTTGAAGGTCAATCCGACTGCCAAACCGATCAAGCAAAGGCTTCGTCGATTCGCGCAGGACCGCAAGGAGGCGATTAGGGCAGAAATTACGAAGCTGTTAGCAGCCGGATTCATTCAGGAGGTGTTCCACCCCGACTGGTTAGCTAATCCGGTTCTTGTAAGAAAAAAGAATAATAATGACTGGAGAATGTGCGTTGATTATACAGATCTCAACAAAGCTTGCCCTAAAGACCCCTTCGTTCCCCCCCGCATCGATCAAGTCGTTGATTCCACGGCAGGTTCCGCCCTGCTCTGCTTTCTCGATTGCTACTCAGGATATCACCAGATAGGCCTGAAGCTGGAAGACCAGATAAAAACCGCGTTCATCACGCCGTTCGGTGCCTTTTGTTACAACACAATGGCCTTCGGTCTGAAGAACGCAGGTGCAACCTACCAGAGGACAATTCAAGCATGTCTGGATCAATTGATCCCAGACATAGTAGAAGCTTACATCGACGACATCGTGGTCAAGATCATGAACCCTGAGGACATGATAGGGAATCTGACAAAGGTCTTCGAACGCCTACGCGTATTCCGGTGGAAGCTCAACCCGGAAAAGTGTGTCTTCGGAGTACCCTCAGGTAAACTACTCGGCTTCATGGTCAGCAACCGCGGGATCGAGGCAAATCGCGAGAAAATCACTGCCATCACCAAGATGCTACCACCAACATGTCAAAAGGATGTGCAGAAGCTTACTGGATGCATGGCAGCGCTCGGTCGTTTTATATCACGACTCGGCGTTCGTGGATTGCCGTTTTTCAAACTGCTCAAGAAGCAGGACAAGTTCGTGTGGGATGAAGAGGCGAAGCGATCTTTTCAGGAACTCAAAGATTACCTGCAGAATCCTCCCATCCTCGTCCCACCTCAACCAAGAGAACAGCTCTACCTCTACATCTCTGCTACTCCCCGAGTGGTCAGCACGGTACTAGTGGTCGAGCGTCCTGAAGAAGGACACGCATATGGAGTCCAGCGACCAGTCTACTTCATCAGCGAGGTTCTGACCATATCTAAGGTACGCTACCCCCATGTGCAGAAATTATTATATGGAGTTCTTATATCAGCAAGAAAGCTGAAACACTACTTTGAGGCCCATCCAATCTCGGTGGTGAGCGAAAATCCGTTAGGGGAAATTCTCCATAACCGAGATGCCAGCGGCCGAATTGTCAAGTGGTCAATAGAATTGGCCGCTCATCACATAAACTTTGTTCCACGTACTGCTATCAAGTCTCAGGTCTTGGCCGACTTCGTAGCAGACTGGACAGAAAACCAAGCTCCAGCTGACGACGAGATAGTTGAATACTGGGAGATGTACTTTGATGGCTCCCTCCAGATAAAAGGAGGCGGCGCAGGCGTGATCCTGATTTCCCCAAGTGGACAGGAACTAAAATACGTCCTTCAAATCATGTTTCCAGTATCCAACAACGCAGCTGAGTATGAAGCAGCCCTGCACGGTCTCCGCATCGCAGTATCTCTGGGTATCAAACGCCTGATGGTACGCGGGGACTCTGCCCTGGTCATAAACCAGGTAAACAAGGACTGGTCCAGGACCAACGAAAAGATGGACGCATATTGCGAGGAAATTAGGAAGCTGGAAGGGAAATTCTATGGCTTAGAGTTCCATCACGTGGTGCGCGACCATAACAAGGCAGCAGATGAGCTCGCTAAGATGGGGTCCACCCGTGAAGGCGTCCCACCCGGAGTTTTTATACAAGATCTTATCAAACCTTCTATCAAGATAAACCCGGATGGCACTGTCGCGGAGCAACAAGTCGGAGAATCCCCAGAGTCAGCCACATTAGTGGCAGATGAAGCGTTGGACTGGAGGACACAGATCATCGATTATCTGGACAGCGGCATACTACCCGCAGAGGTCGCAGAAGACAAAGATCTAAACTCGCTCCACGAACAAATCGTGCGGCGCAGCAAAAACTACGTCATCATCGGAGACAAGTTGTATCGTCGATCTGGAGCTTCCCAAATCCTACAAAAGTGCGTGAGTCGCACTGAGGGTATAGAACTCTTGACCTGACATACACAAAGGAATTTGTGGAAATCACGCCGGAGCTAGAACCATTGTTGGTAAAGCTTTCCGGTCTGGTTTCTACTGGCCGACTGCTGTAGCAGACTCAGAGAATATCGTGCGGCATTGCAAAGGGTGTCAGTATTTTGCAAGGCAAATACATGCACCTGCACAACAGCTGCAAACCATACCAGCGTCCTGGCCCTTCGCTTGTTGGTGCTTGGATATGATCGGTCCGTTTAAGAAGGCTCCTGGTGGTTTTGACCATGTCCTTGTAGCTATCGACAAGTTTACCAAATGGATTGAGGTAAAACCAGTCAGAAAGCACACGGCAGCCAAGACCATCGAGTTCTTCACCGACATCACCCACCGCTTCGGAGTCCCAAATCGTATCATCACAGATAATGGTACGAACTTCGTAGCGCAGGAGTTTAAAGATTGGTGCAGCGATCGGAGCATCAAGCTATGTCCCGCTTCCGTCGCACACCCAAGGGCCAATGGCCAAGTCGAAAGAGCCAATGGCGAAATAATCAAAGCGCTCAGGGCCCGGATATTCAAGCAGCTGAAGCAACATGACGGACGATGGATCAAGGAGTTGCCGGCTGTAGTCTGGGGGCTGCGCACACAGCCGAGTCGTGCCACGAAGCAAACTCCGTTCTTTCTGGTTTACGGCTCGGAAGCTATCCTACCAACGGACCTCACATACGGCTCCCCCCGAGTGGAGTTCTATGATGAATACGACGCGCAAGTGGCGCGCATTGAAGACCTCGATAGCATCGAGGAGAAGAGATTGGCTGCCCAGATCCAAGCCGCGCGTTACGCTCAGGTCCTGCGACGCTATCACGATCGATCAGTTAAGCAGAGGTCCTTTCGAAGCAGGCGACTTGGTTCTGAGAAGGAAGCAAGACACCAAGGGCGCGCACAAGCTTGCGTCCCCTGGGAAGGTCCATATATTATCAAGTCAGTCAGTCGCCCAGGCTCATATCGACTCATGACCGAAGATGGCGTAGACATCCCAAATCCATGGAACATCGAGCACTTGCAACGCTTCTACGCCTGAATCAGGTCGCCAGCACCAGACGGGGCCGCTTCATCCGAGTCGTCAACAACGTCCTTGGACAGGGCGTTGGCGATGGGCTCGACTTCATGGAGCAGTCTGCCCACGTCATCTTCAGATGTACCGGCAGCATACCCGTGGCCGAGTGGCTCCAGGTCTGACGCCGGGAACAGTGACTTGAGCACTGCCAGGACATGGCCACAGCTAGCCTGGCTGATGGAGCAGAGCTGTCGCCGGAAGTAGCGCGGGAGCGCCCGAACGCGGTCAAGGATGGAAACTGAAGACGATGACGCCTCCGGCTCGATCTCCTCCGCCACCACTCGGATAGCATCCTCCAGCGCTGTCTTCTCAGCGTGCAGCGCCTCAGCCTCGCCTTGCAGTCGGGCCACCTTGGCAGTGAGCTCTGCGAATTGGGACATAGTCCGATATCGATAATCTAAAAAGGTTAGATCTGAATAAATTTTCATGTCTGACAGAGAAAACAAATAAGGAAGAACATACCTCTGAGCTCGTGCACGGCCTGGGCTTCGTTGAGCTTAGCCTGCTCTACCTCCCCGCATAAATCGCGGGTGGTACGCTGGGCTTCCTCCAACTCAGCCTGACGCTCGACTGCATCAGCTTCGAGCTCAGCCACTCGGGCCACCAAGGAGTCGGCCTTAGCGACTGCAGAAGTTAATTCTTGGATAACCAAGGCTTTAGCCTCGGCATCAGCAGCTAAGTCCTGCAAAAACAAGTCAGAAGACAATATGAATCAATATGCCAATGGTATTTGATATCAACAAGATAAGAAGTTCGGGAAGTACCTTGGCTATATGGCCCATGCGACGATGAAGGGACAGGAACTCCTCCAGAGGAGTCAGGGGACCACCAGCACCTTGGACGCCGACCGCCACAGCAGCTATCTCGACCGTCGCAGTCCGGGGCTCCTCCACTACTGCAGTCGGTTCAACTGCAGCAGCATGCTGGGGGCTGCCTTGTGGGACTGGCGGAGGAGTCGGCGACGCTGGTACAGGACTCGGCGGTGGCGGGGTTGGCTCCCGCTGCGACTCAGGTAGCGGACCCACAGGCTGATCACTGAGAAGATCAGCCGAGTGGATCGGCACCTCTGGAGTTTGGATTGTTGGGGCTGCGGTCTCAATCGCCGACTGAGGCGGAGGACCCGAGAAGGGGACCTCAGACGGCGTGCTACAACATAAAGAATTTATGGATCACTAACTAAAAGCATAAAGGAAATCAAGACAAGTCAAGAATACTTACAGAGTAGAAACGCGCATTCTCAGGCGCTTTCCTCTCCGAGTCGGGGAAGGGAGGTCCCTCGGACTTGCAGCGCTCAGAGGCATCACTGCAAGGGGAGACTGCTCCGAGCTCGTGATTGACGGCTGGAGAGACGGCTCGGCGATGCCAGCTTCATCCTTCTCCGAGTCAGACGACTCAGATATAAGGAGCTGCCGGCGGCTGGGCGCATCCCTGATCACGATCCCGGTGGAGACCTTCCGCTTCTTCAGAGCAGGAGCAGCCTTCCCACCACTCGGAGATGGCACATCGGGGGAAGGAGAGGATGACAGAGTGATATCCGAGTCATGCAGATCACTCTCACTTTCCCCGACTGCTTCTTCAGATCCAACGGCCCTGCGCCGACGAGGCTGATCCACTCCCTTTGGCATCTCAGGCAAAGGAGGAATGGATACAAAGGCAACTCGATCCTGCAAATATTGGATTCAGTTTTGAGATTACACCCAATGGGTGGAATTGAAATAAAAACAATAACAAACTGACTAAATACCTCAGGGCGTGGATTTCCCAAGCTGAACGCCGGAGGACAGTCAGTAGTCCTCAGCGACGTTCCAGGTGCGAAGAATTTGCCAAGCCGAGCGACGGCTTGGACTTTGTCGACGCGCTCGGGGGCTTCGCGCGTGTTGTCCCCCTCGGCGTAATATTCATACGCCGGGTGAGCCCGCTGCTTGAGGGGCTGGACCCGGCGTAGAACGAAGTTGGCTGCCACTCCGACGGCAGACAACCCTCTGTCCTTCAACTGGGTAATAAGACCCAGGAGCTCCCGAACCTGGTCCATTTCACTCTCCTTGGGAAGAGCGGTCCAGGATTGGGAGGGGACAGGACGAGAATCGATTTCTGGAGAGATGGCAGGCGAGTGGTTTCCTACGTAAAACCACTCGGACTGCCACCCCTTATTGGAGGTAAGGAAAGGGATGTCAAAATACTCCCGAGTTCGACCCTCGCGGAGTTGGAGTCCGGCGCCCCCGACTACTAATGGGCAGTCGGTGCGGGGATAAGGCTTAAGAAGAAAAAGATGAATGAAGAGATTGAAGTGAGGCTCTATCCCAAGATAGGCCTCACAGAGATTGATGAAGATGGCGATGTGAAGGATAGAGTTGGGATTCAATGCGCAGAGGCAGATCCCGTAGTAATGCAGCAGCCCGCGGAGGAAAGAATGCGCGGGCAAGCCAAGACCACGAAGAAAAAAAGATTCGAACACCACCAAATCAGAGGAGTTTGGGGTGGGGAAAGACTCACCGGCGGCGGCGCGCCACTCGGCGGTTTGCTGATCGGGGAGGACGCCATCCATGACGTGCTGCTCGAGGCGCCTGGTGGAGGTGATGGATTCCCTCCACTCGGCGGCCCGATCCACGGCGACCTCGGCGACGGCCTTGCCCTTGGACGACCGGGCCCTCGCAGGGGACTTCTCCTTCCGCTTCGAGGCTTCCTTCCTCTTGGGCGCCATGGCAGTGGTTGGTGCTGGAGAGCGAGGAAGAAGGATGCGGGAGCAGATCTAGGGTTTTGCTCTGGCGCAAAGGAAACTGGAGCGTCGGGGAAGGCAAATGGCAAGTAAAGGAAGAAGAATGCGGCGGGGATGGCTTATAAAGGAAGGAACCATTCCTCCCGCGCGTGGCGCGGCGCTTGTCTCGGGAACTCAACCGACGCAGGCACGTCCCGTCGCTTTGAATTCAAAGATGCGATAGGGAATCGCGATATCTCGCGATATCTCGCCTTCCGTAAGGCGACCGTTAAGGACGCAACGGACTTTTAGGAATAATGGGCCTAACGGGCTGAAATATAGCACGACCTTTCGGTTCTGTTACGATTATAAATCTGTGGGTTCCTGAGCTAGGGTTCAGGGGCAGAAACCACTCGGTCGTGAGGCTAAAATTAGTCGACGACCAGACTTGATTTTGCAATTAATATTGCGACCTCGCAACTGATTTTTTACGTAAGGCATGCGATACTATCGCTAAATTGACTCAGAAATTTGGGTCAAATGCTGATAAGTATAAGTCTTGTGAGAAGATGGCTTACCATATGGTCAAGCTGAGTCGTGGGACACGACTCGGAAGTCATGCCGAGTTCAAAGAACTTGAGAACAAAATCCTTATAAAGGGGAAATAAAAAAGCCCTTGAAGGAAAAGATTATCTAAAATCCATGTCCAGAGGCATGGGGGCTGAAAAATCAGTCAGAATTCATAGCTTTCAGAGTCTTGACACGATCATGCTGAGTCGTAACAAGACTCGGGGGCTACACCCAATGGGTGCACCTGGAGGTGCACACCATTGATGGATTAAGTTCAAAAAGAGATTCATAATATTTATTTTTGACCCTCGACCAGAATATTCTATTCTACTCAAGGCTCGGGGGCTACACCCAATGGGTGCACCTGGAGGTGCACACCATTGAAAATCAAGATACAGATGGATAAAAGTTGAAGACCTTTGGCCAATTTCATTCTAAAATTGCCCAAAGCCCGGGGGCTAAGTGTATTCACTTCGCTGTCGCGTCGTGAAAAAGAGCACTCCTTCCCCTCACTTTGACTATAATTGAAGAATTATTTTCAGGAACATCTGAGAAATCACTCGGATCTTCCTTGAAACCACTCGGATCTTCCTCGAAACCACTCGGATCTTCTTCGAAACCATTCGGATGAGATCTTATACAACTTGGAGCACTAGAATCATGCAAGAAAAGATGGGGCAATTACAGCCAACGATCGGCCAAGAAGTGCTCGGGGGCTACTGTGGGGGATATAGTACCAGGGTACCTCACGAGCAAGCCTGGCAGCCCACCAAAAGGGGGCGGCCCATCTCACCGTTCCGGACCTGAAGACGTGCGGGACAAGTCGGCGCACGGAGGAAGGATCTGGAAGGAGAAGTCCTAGTTGGAATAGGAATTATTGTAAAGAAGGAAAGGATTCTTAGAGATAGGATCGGATACAAACCGACTTGTAACCCTGCCCCCCGATATATAAGGCGGGCAGGGACCCCCTCAAAAACAACTCACGTCAACTACACCACAGCCGAACACATCTCAATTCACAATTTACGCAATACAACACCCCAAACAGGACGTAGGGTATTACGTCGAGTCGACGGCCCGAACCTGTCTACACCCTTGTGTCTGTCCATCCTAACCATCTTGCTTCCGATCTTTGCGATCTTCCCTACATTACAAATCACTTTCGTGGGCTACCCCGTGGAAGACTGACGGAGATAATATCACCGACACCTAAAACATTCTCTGTGCTCAATTTCACCTTGAAAAACTTTATGGACTGCTGTCTCTAAACCTTTACAAGCATCAGTGTGGATTGTGAGTCCATGTGGAGTCCCAATTGCTTTCTTCAATTGCCTTAGAAACCAAGTCCAATCAGCTTTTGTCTCCTTGTAAAAAATCCCATATGCCACTGGATACATCCAATTGTGGCCATCAATTCCAGTTGCTGCAGCTAGCTGTCCATTATATTTACCTGTGAGGTGGGTGGAGTCAACTCCAAGATAGGGCCGGCATCCAGCAAGAAATCCATCCACACAAGCTTTGATGGCCACAAACATCCTACTGAAATAAACTCGACCATCCTTCTTCTTCTTGCAATCAATCTCTACTATGCTTCCCGGACATGTAGCTTCTAACTCCGCTTTGAAGTTCCACAACATTTTGAAGCTTTCCTCCCAAGTGCCATGGAGTCCATGCAGTGCTAGTTGCTTCCCTTCCCACACCTTGCTATATGATAGTTTGACTGGGTATTGTTGCTCAAGATGATCTTTTACGTCCTTCGCTCTTGTTGATGGTTTGGACCTCAACATTTCTTTTACCCTGTCGGCAATCCAACCTTTTGTCGCCTCCTTACCCTTTAGCTGGCTTGTGCTAGCACATGTGTGTTCTTCTGAAATGGAAACAACCTGAAAATACCATGAAAGTAGGACAGCCAAGTTAATCCACTTGATAAGCAATCTGAAAAAATATGTATACAGCAAATGGTAAGCAATCTGAAAATACCATGAAAGTAGGACAACCAAGAAGTTTCTTTGCATAAATTTTCCAATCACATTGTGAATCTGCACATTTTGCCCTGTACCTTGATTTGTCACTATGCTCTACAAATGTTTGAAACTCTCTTTTTATGGCATATTGCTTGATGATTAGCTTGAATGCATCTTTATCAACAAATGTGGATCCTGCCTTAATCTCAGGGTTCTCTCTGTCATATGTAGTGTGTGCAACATATGCAGCATCTCGAAGCTGAGTGGCTTCATCACTTGGTACAACATCAGGATCTGCACCTTCATATACCTTCTGCTTCTTTTCCTTCTGCCCTGTCTCATTCTCTCCATTCTCTCTTCGATGTACCTTCTGCTGCTTCTTGAAATACCTCCACTCTTCATCAGCTCCAATTGGATCATCTGCATCAGGGTCAACACCAACCTCCATGTAGTGTTCCTTCTCTTCCTCCTCTACTCTTTCAGGACCAGCTGCTGTAACACCAAGGTCTGGATCATCTGCCCATTCTTGATCTTCAAATTCAGCAACTACAACTTGGTATGGGACCATAGGACCAGGCTCATTCCCCTCATCTATCACTTGGCTATCATCAACATGCACACATCTGTCTATAGTCATGATAAACTTTACAAGTTCTGATGCCCGCAACAGGTTTAGAAGCTCCTGGTCTGTAGCAAGCCTAACTGTTTGACAACTGTGAGGAGAAACATACCAAAAATTTGGCTCCTGATTGCTTGCCCAACCAAAGTACTTGGCAACATCTTTCTCCATGTCAATGATGGAGTACTCCTCTGAATCCACCCACCACTCCAAAGTTCTACCCTTCTTGTACACAGATCGACCATCCTCGATAGTTGAGAAGGAAGAAACATCAATCACTACTCTACAAGCATTGGTCTTGTCAATCCTGAAAATATTAGCACCGTACTTATCAGACCAAGGCTTCTTGTTTGTTGCAATTCTCACTCAGCCAACACTGACAGAAGCAGTCCCATACAAAAACGATCTAGAAATTCCAGGAACATACTAATTTCGCAACTAAAATTCCAGGAACATACTAATTTCGCAACTAATTTTTGACCATACAACTAATCTACTAACAAGCAGTACATGGATCGTGAGCTAGGGTTTGAGTCTTACCCATCCGGGATCTCAGATTGATGCATTCTTCCACCTCCTGCTCTCTGCTCAGTGCCACATCCGCGCCGTAGAGCCGCTTCCGAGCTAACTGACGGGAGGGGCCCGGTTCACCGTGGGTGGGACGGGACGGCGCTAGTGCTGCTGGCGGGCGAGGCAAGGGGCGGCGCTGGTGTGGCTCGCGAGCGAGGCAAGGGGTGGCAGAGGTTGAGCGGGCAGCAAGCAGGGCGAGGGGCCGACGGCTGCAGTCGAGCAGGGCGAGGGGGCGGCGGGCGAGAGCGAAACGAGGGGCGGCGGTGCCTGCCGCGGCTAGGAACGACGAGGGGAGACGAGGGGCGAGGGGGATGCAGGACCGTACAGGAGGATAAGGTCCCAAGGGTAAAAGAGTCCATCAACTTTAGTGTTATGTTCGTCCAACAGGTGAAAACGAGGTTTTGATGAACAAAATCTAACAGAATGCTAGTTTGTGTTAACGTGGTAACCTTTCAGTGGTATTTTCTGGCGGCGGGATCTTTCAGTGGTATTTTCCGGAACTCGCGATCTTTCGGTGCTACCAGACCAATTTTCCCAAAATATATTTTCCATTCTTAAACTTTGCATAGATGCAATTGTCCTCTACATTTGCCTTAAACCCAAATTTCTTAATTGTCTCATCAAACTTCAAGTACCACTGTCTAGAAGCTTGTTTCAATCCATAAATGGATTTTCTTAATCGGCATCCCATGTTTTCTTTGCCTTCCACAACAAAACCTTTAGGTTGAGTCATGTATACGTTTTCAAACAGATCCCCGTTTAAAAACGCTGTCTTTACATCCATCTGATGTAATTCTAAATCATAGTGTGCCACTAATGCCATTATGATTCTAAAGGCATCTTTACATGAGACTGGAGAAAATGTCTCATTGTAATCTATTCCTTCTCTTTGTGTGAACCCTTTAGCCACGAGTCGCGCTTTATATCTTTCAATATTCCCTTTGGAGTCACATTTTGTTTTGTAGACCCATTTGCAGCCTACTGATTTGGCTCCTTTAGGAATTACTTCTAAGTCCCAAACCTTGTTGGCACTCATTGAATTCATTTCTTCTTGCATGGCTTCCAGCCATTTTTCAGATTGAGCGCTTCTCATGGCCTCTTCAAATGTGACGGGATCACCCCCCATTTGAAACTCTTCTAAGTTGCCAATTTCATAGCAATCAGGAATAGCTGAGCGTCTCACTCTTGTAGACCTTCTCAGTCCTCCCCCAGCTGGTTCAGCAGCTGGCTCAACAACTGGTACTTCAGGAACCACAGGCTGTTGAGGTACTATTTCTTGAGCAACAACTGGTTCAACATCTTGTACCACAATTGGTTCAACTTGAGGAATAGGTTCCACATTCTCATTCATTGCTGGCACTACAGGGCTAGGAGCTTGTACCGGTGTCACAGTGGCTTCCACTGTTGGAATTGACACAGGTAACTCGAAAAGTTCTTGATC